>JAODUK010000003.1:603779-615070 GCA_027564635.1 Typhlichthys eigenmanni | reverse complement strand
TTTGAGGAAAGAATGTGTGAGTTTTCATAGAAAACATGAAATTGTCTGGGTGACCCCAAACTTTTGAACAGTAGTGTATATTCCATTAAATATAATATAATAATAAACAATGTATTATAAAGTATTATTGCTGCAAGTATTTATAGCAGCTACTGTACAGCTTCTTTAGCTAGCCTGTTAGCTGTAGCTTTATTACTCTATTATAGCAGCAAATAACCACTGAAGTACCTGACAAAAAAAACTTGAAAACCATAAACTCTCAAAACCTCAGCTGGTGCGCACGGTGAACTGAATCGAGTCCAACCCCTCTGCGCTCTTCTTGAAGAAAAAAAAAAAGAAAAAAAAAACATTCCTCCCATATTTTTCTCCCATTTCTGTATCGTTGTTTCTTCCTCTTCCTCCTGCATCAGAATGACACCACATCTCACAGGGTACTTCATCCTCTCCACATAAAGGGCCCTCACTCACATACATGGACACATGCACATATGTGGACACACACACACACACACACAGGGGTCTGCTGTCATATACCTCTCATTAATTCCTACCTGTCAGCCGGCTCTCCCTACCGTATCGGCCCCCCGAAAGGTGACAGCTTTCCAATGACTGACAAAGGCTCTTTAGGTGATACAGAAGATCCCCGGCAGCCGCCGGCTTCTGTAAAGTGCCCCTCAAATGTCACTTTTGCTGCTCCAAGACGTGTGCGTGTGTGTGTGTGTGGTGTGCGCGCACCCACACGCCCACACACACACGCATGCAGGGACACACACACACACACACGTGTATAGTATTTTTTAAACAGAGGCCTGCTCTCAAGTCTTCAACCATCGTTGACATCCAGAGGGCTAGGGATGTCACGTAGACCTCAGCTCTTAAAGCTTTTAACATCCAAGAGAGATGCGCTGTTTGACAGTGCTATTGGAGGATGCTATTGTTGCATGTCGTTTTGCACCCCCTCCCCCAACCCCCCCCTCCTCCCCCCCAAGTGCATTGAGTTGGCTTGTTTTTGTTGTAAGGTGTAGATCAGAATAGAGAGAGAAACAACAGCAAACTTTATACCTCCGTGTCCATTTACCTGCCTGTCATGCGTGGAGTGGCAGCAATGGGTGATATTCGTGTAGGGAAATGCAAGCTGGTGATGGATCAAGTACATGAAGGTGGCGCTTCTCTATTACCTCAGACGATCAGTCTGGAACGGGAACAAGTGCTTCCACGTGTGCATTGGCAAGTCTGACTAGTTGGAGATGACACAATGCAAAGCTAATAATTGAGGCCTAGCACGTCCGATACAGCGTGCAGTTTTGCTACATGTAATATGGGACAGGGATGGAACTTGTCTAGTAGCCCATGGTCCTGGGAAGGATGGGCGTAGTGGTTATGGTGACATGCTTGACCTACCTGTAAGCCTCCTTGACCAAAATACCTATAGTGTAACAAGTGTTGGGCAGTAACTAGTAACTAGATACTGTAATATTATTCCTTTTTCTAAAACAGTAATAATATTACATTTACTAATCCAAAGTAATGCTGCATTACTGCGTTACAAGAACGATATTTCTGGTCCTAGCAAATATATGGTATGTTAATCGAACCGACCTGTCCAATCATCTGGTTTGAGAGGCTGCAATGTTTTCACTTTGGCTGATTGTTGACCCCTAAGGTTAATTATTGTTCCAAAAAAGAGGATTTAATTCTAAAATGAGCTGGCTACACAGGTTGTTTTTTCTCAGAATGGGTGAGGCAGGGTAGTTATTGTGAAAGTAATTTAGTAATGTAACTAGTAATGTAACTAATTACTTTTAATACCCAGTAATAAGTAAAGTAATTGTATTACTTTTTGAAGAAGTAATAAGTAAATAGTAACATTACTATTTCTGAGTAACTTGCCCAACACTTACTGTAACACACTTGTACTAGGTATTGAGATGCTGATATAATATACATTTTTTAGTAATACAAATAGATCTGTATGCTATATATATTTATCTTTAT
The DNA here is from genome assembly GCA_027564635.1 of Typhlichthys eigenmanni. NCBI lineage: Eukaryota > Metazoa > Chordata > Actinopteri > Percopsiformes > Amblyopsidae > Typhlichthys > Typhlichthys eigenmanni. The sequence goes on along the minus strand of JAODUK010000003.1, from coordinate 613,075 downwards.
GAAGTATAATGATTACATTCCTTAAACAAGGCCTACAAGGTCTGTTCTCTACCCCTCCTCACTATAATAGCTGTGTTTCAGTATACCGGACATTTTAGTCCTGAGCATGCTACATTGTAGTAGAGGAGTATCTTTAGCCATGGTTATGATCTGAAGACCTGTTTGCATGATAGTATATATTACATACTACACTGTATGCACATACTAGAGTATATTGCTTCTCTGAAAGTGGTTCAGTTGCTTGGAGTCATTCCCAGCATATGTGGTCTCTTAAAGACATATGACTAGTTTTGTATTAACTTTACTTAATTGAGAAAAAAATTAAAAACAGTGGGGGATCTGATAAAACATCTGGAGGAAAACTTCAAAGATGTTTGTAATGATAAGGAACAGTACAAGAAAGACAGTCAGCTCAGCTTTACATAGCAACAAAAGTGTGTGTGTGCGTGTGTGTGAAGGTGTGCAAGCGTGTGCGAGCTTATCAAATTAACAAAATAACACATACTGTGAGACAAATGAAAGTCACCGCAGGATATCAATGGTAAGAGAACACAGACTTTAACTAAACATACAGTAGGCAGACTAAACACAAAACACAACCAAGGATAGTTTAGCAGATGGTTAAGTGGTCCCTCAAAGGGATTGCATAATCAGCGTCCGATTTGCACGAGCTCTGTACATGGTGTGCTATAAATCTACACGTCAAAATAACTTTAATAAATACATAGCCACAAATATCCACAGCACAGTCGAAGTAGATATTATTTAATGCATAAAACCATAGTTACAAACATTGCAGTCAATACAGCAGTAGTATCATAGAGGCTAAACATGAAGACATGTACATTTCAGGTTTCATTATTACTTAGCAAAGATTATCACCAATCAGCAATATTCAGTCTGCAATACTATTTGAGTTATCTGCATACTGTTCAGCACTTGTTACACAATGTCATACTTATGCTGATGCTAATGGAACAATATACTGTACATTCTAGATTTGAATTCTTAAATATGGACATGCTCTAATAACATAATAATTATACACATGAATTTGAATTTCTAGCTTGTTAAAAAAGAACTGTTAAGAGCCTAGGGATTGAAAGTCACTATCCAAGGGTGAAACGCTGATGGGGAAACTGTAGCGATAAGCTTAAAAAAATATATAAAATGAAAGAAAGCACCGCAAGCTAATCATAACAATATGTTGAGGAAAATGGTTTCACATTCTCAAAGAAGATGTCATGTGGGCTTCAAAGATTACTCCCTGACTTAACCAGGCAATTCTATTCTACAGCCACAATGTGGCTAAAACCTGACCAGATTCCAACTGACTGTTCTGTTATTTGTGTATTTCAACAGTTTTTAATCGGTTCAGATAGATCAAAAGATCTCTTCTCATTCAACTGATTACAGTTACAGTTCTTATATGCTATTGCAATTAGATTTGATAAAAATGTAATCCACCTTACAGTATTGTAAAATATTTTCTCCCCCCACTCTTATATTATGCATGCGGGTGGACTCGCTGATGACGTTCGTTATATTTAATAATAAATATACTGTAGAATATTTGTATATTGTCGGTCGTCAAACATAATTTGCAACATTTATAGAATAACTTCTGCTGTTATTGTTGAGCTTTCACATATTCATATGTCTTTTATCAAACAAAGGACCTATAGAAACCTTTAACATTGAAGAATGGGTCAGGAATACATTGCTCTGAGTGTCCTATGGAAATTAATTATGTAACCTATTGCAGCACGCCTCAAAAGTTCACTGTGCATGAAAAACTTAATATGTGCTTCCTTCACCTTTACGGGCTCATAAAGATTATATAGTTTGGGCTAATTCTTTTTTATACCACGACAGCAGAAATTTATTAAGACTAGCATATGTTAATAACATTCTACAAGGAAGAGATTTAAGAAAATGTGGTTTAATGTCCATTCACGCTCACACACGGAAAGGTAATTAATATTTTTGAATACAGCTGTAATAATATATTATATTCCTAGACACCACTTTACATTTAGACTTTGTTGTATTGCTGATATTAAAATGAAAAAAGTTCTATGTCGCATATAACATTTTCTCTTGGTCAAACTCAGTGGTTTCCATACAGCATGGCAATACAGAGTGCCTTTTGGTGTGTTTGCATGTCTATGTATTTCAGCTAAAGTCATACTCACCTCTAATGTTAAAAATAGTCATAATACAGCCCTGTAGCTATCCCCCATAGACTATAATGTGTTCCTCTCTCATTCTGTCAAGTCAGTCACCTCTACTGAGAACAATATAATCAGTCTAACAATGCTAAATGTATATTTATTTTTAGTTAGAATCTGCCACTTGTTTCCAGCTGACATGATATCAAGCTGGACCTTAATTAAACACATTCAATTACTATGGTGTTGATTTGTTTCCTCCTATTGACTCTTTTGTCTTCACAGCACCATCTGTAGCCTATACGAAACCTGCCGGTGGGGAAAACAAGCCACATTTGAATATGGAAGAGGGGTGAGCAGCTCACTTTGAAAATAAACAGGAAAACACACACTCTATATGCACACGCATCACCGGGGCAGCTCAAGTCAAGGCAGTGCTTGTTCCTGGGTCGAGCAGGGCCTGGGCTCTGGCAGGCCTGCCTACTGCTTGATTAGGCCACTGTGACAAGCCAGCAGCGTGGTAAGGTCAAGCCCTACAGAGTGTCAGCGAGGTGGGATGGTGATGTATTTCTCTGATGCCTTCCTTTTTCACCTCTTGACTTTGTTGTTTTTTGCCTCCTTTGCATCAGTGTCAACTTTCTCCCATCTGCCGGGGACGTGTCTCGTAGTGGAGCTGAGCAGTCAAGCAAGTGCCGTAAGACCTCCTCGGTGCACCTGCGCTGAGTCTGTGTTAGGATACTGCATGCTTGTGGGGTTATGGTATGGCTGTGTGTCACTTGGCATTGACATTGAAGCGCCCACATCTGAAGGTGAGACGTTCTTAATCATCACACATTTGTACGAATACTTGTATTATTTTATGGTCTGGCTGACAAGAGTGTGGGTTTATGGAGGACAGCTTTATTTCACAGAAATATGCAATCTTTTATTTTGCTTTGGTGTTCATAAATGTAGGCTGTTGAAACCTTTATTTGTATGGTGGAAACATTGCTTTGGAATTTAAGTCCTTGCGGTTTATTATTATTACTATTATTATTATTATTATTATTACATTATAATTGTGACGTTTTTTGTGAAGTCTGCTGAATGATCAACATGTCGACTTTGGTTATGATTGATTTAATAAAAAATAAACTATGCTACTTATGGCGATCGATTTACGAAATTACCATATCAATACACATATGCTGGCACAAATGGCAAAGTCACTTAGAAAACGATACAATAACTTTAAAAATTAGCGCACTAGCTCATACGAGGTGAAAAACACAACATAATCTGCAAAAGGCATCTAGAAATACACTCTCCTTCAGGTTGGCTGCAGGTGCCCGAGGTGACAAGAGCTGCTGTGATGCGTATTTCTTGCCCTAAGAAAATAGCAAGTTGGATGTTCCCCATTCTGCTGTAGAAGTGTCTGTTGTTATTAGTGTGAGGCGGAGGATATTTCAACTGATAACCTAACGGGCAACACAGCATGAGGCAAGAAGAGGTACTTGTTATTCTCCTGGTGGCGTTAGTCGTAGTCAAAACGTCTTCCGTTTAAACAGGCTTTTATTAGTCTAGGGTGACATTAAAATGACTGTCAGCTAACAATAGGATAAACCCATGTTTACATGTGCGTCCGTACTCTACTACTATTCCGTGTAGGTCACTATTCATGTACTTCACGTTCCACTATTATTTAAGAATCTTGACACATTCCAAATTCAGAATTTGGACAAAAAGGTCCGGGTGTGAAATATAGTGGTTCTTCCCTCAAGGGAAGAGATTCTATGAAACTGTGCACGCAAATGCACAGAAACTGCTAGAACATCTCTCTTTTATCCCTGTAAAGCCTACAACATGGAGAAATGGAGGCAGCAGGGAGAATGGGACTGTGTGTGTGTTTGTGTTTGTATGTGTGCGCTTTTGTGTTAGTCGGGCACGGGGAGGAGGAGTGTGTGTGTGTGTGTGTGTGTGTGTGTGTGTGTGGAGGCGGGGGTGTAATGTATGTGTCTGTGCTCAGGTGGCAGGTACCCTAGGTAAATCATTTCAGATCCATTTATTCAGAAACCTGTGCAGAGACGACACATGCACGACACTGCCAGAGAAGTGCCACGATGTCAGCAGCTTCGTTTGCCGCTCTGACCCCGCGGCTGGCGTGTGCACATGCGGGCGTGCACGCACAGGCGTGTACAGGAACACAGGTTTTCCCCCTTGTGTGTTGGGCTGGAAAAGCTCAACCTCTTTGTGTCTACCTATGTTTAGCAATGTGTAACTATGGCAGTCAGGCGGGGAGAGAAAACAACCAACCATTGTCAATTGCCTGACTAACTGCTAATTCCTTGACTAACCATCAATTCAGTTAGTCCTTGACTAACCGATAATGCACTTCAAATGCAGGTCCCCCTGAACCCCAAATTGACACTGATAGGGAAAGGGTAGAGAGCAGACCGGGTCAGCAGATGGACCACTGGGTTGTGGGGAGGGGCTAGAAATTAAAAACAAATGTGTACCGCTGATTTCAACCACAAGGGCATTTTTCGACACAAATCAACAAGTGTCTCTTTAAGTCCTATTTAATGCATTTCACACAGAGTGAATATGACGGCAGAATAGTTGATTTAATAATGTAATGAGAGACATGACGTGACAAGGGAAATTCATTGCTCCTGGCATCTTCGTTACAAATTGACTTGATCAAATTATTAATGGTCTTCTTTTTTTTTTTGGTGGGGATTTGTATTTGTTTTGTTTTTTTCTTGATATGACAGCTGTCTTAATACTGTTCAGTGGCGGGGATGTTTCTATGTATCAATTTTACATCTGACACTTAGTTGTGACTGTTGTACAATGTTGTTGAAAAAGCGCCTGGCGTGGACACTCGCGGCAGCTGTAGACGAAGGATTTCCACACTGTGATGTCTGCGTGTCAAATGACTTATCTCGCCCAGCATACGCCGACACTTCACAATCATATACTTCAAAACACTCAGCCTTCAAAGCGTCAGAGCACACGCGTCTTATTCAACACATCAGTCATGTAGCCACCAGCAGAATGAGCGATGTGTCATTTGGACTCAACAAAAACCTTCCGACAACGTTTAAGACGCTCTTGATGACTGTTTCAATTTGGAGACGTTGATAATGATGTCGCCTCAGCTGCCTTTCGCGTTTTCTCTGAGGATGCGGGTAAGCGTCAAAAGGGACTTAGATGCTACTTCAACCAAAGCTCTTCCGCTTATTCATTTGAATCCTGAGGACAATTAGTAACTTGTCTGTGGCCCCCATTATCCAGTTATTCTTCAACCCAAGTCAAGGTTAAGGCAAGGGTCAACTAATGGGGAATATAGATACAAAAAACTATTAGTTGAATGCAGTGGTCTTGTGTCAATGACCAAGATTGTTCTCCATTTGATTTGCCTCAAGGAATGTCTAACATAATTTTTACACACAAAAAAAAAAAAGCAAACACAAACTCCTTGCTAAAAACACCTTGCGCTGTTGCCTTTTATTTGAACACATCCTCGTTTCACACACGCGGATACACACATATGCGCAATGCACACCACAATCCTCGAGCTCCGAGCAAATATCCCACTTGGCTTGTACCGTGCCGAGCGTTGCAGAGGGCTAAACCATTTCACTGCACTAATTGGCCAGTGTCATTCCTGACGTTTGGATAAACACAGGGAAAGTAGGAAAGCTGAGACAAATGGTGGCTAATTAAACTGATGGCATGTGTGTGTGTGTGTGTGTGTGTGTGTGTGGGTGTGTGTGCGCGCGCACGCATGTGTGTTTGTCTGGGTGTCTGGTGCAGGAAAGAAATCAGCTGAAAAAAAAAGATGGAACAAAAGAAAACACACACACTTGACAAGAGTAACCCTAACCATTGCAATGGAAATCCACTTACTGCTTACATACAAATCTTCCACTCTCTAATTGGGTTTCCTTCAGCAGACGTTGGTGTTGGTAAAAAGAATAAAAGGAGGAAAAATAATGACCGGCTACATTTCAGTTGGACTATTTCGAAAAGTTTTTTAATTTTTTCTGTTTAGGAACAATTCTTTCTATTTTTTTGCTCATTAAAAATGTTTAACTTCGGGGTAAAGTGTAACACCCTGTGACACAGTGGCTTTAAATGCAGTGTAAAAATGTCATCTGTTCCCTTGTCTTCTCTGACTCTCCAGTCTACGGTGCACATAACATGCAATGAAAACCACGTTAACGAGAGAGAGAGATTGGTAAAAAAAAAAGTAAAAAAAGACTGACAGAGATTTAGGGACCATTGTCTTAAAATAAGCTGAGACTCGTTTGAACTCCCACATACAGGGAGACATTTGTCTTCAGAGATACAATGTTTGGCCTGAGTGATATCTTCCTCCCCCTACACTGTTTCACTTCGCACGCGCACGCATACACACACACACACTCAAAGGCAGACAGTGCTACAACCCCCCAGCGACTACCCAACACCCGCCCCTTTCGTGCATTTGACCACTTGTCAGGGGATGTTTATGGGCCATTGTTTGCAGTGCTGATGATCATTGTCACTGGTTGATTCCATTACCCATAGGCCTCTGATGGATGGAGCCTACCCGAACATCCACTGATATGGGTGTCCTTGACCACTGAGGCACACATGCAATGAACGAACAGGGGGTGTGGGGGTTGGGGTGTCAGGGAACTGACAAATGGTGGTGAGAAGTTGTGACTTGTTTTTCTGAGTTGAGCCGTTGCTATTTTATAAACAGAATGCATGTATATATCCTTTAACACGGTGATTACAACACCTGACCGTCTATTTACGGTCAGGTATCAATGTGTAAATGTAATGATTTGACCCTTTTACACTACATACTTACTGTGTGTCTGCATGAGGAAGGTACCATATATAAAAACTAAACCACAGGAATGGCACCCTCTACAGGTTGAACATAGGTTATTGCAATTTATTTATGTGATCTTTATTTTTCTGATAATGTTTGATATGGAAAATTATATTGTACACGTATATAGCACAAACTAAGTTAATCTGTATAGGGTTGTGTTCTTCAAATTTGATTGTGTTTGTTTATTATTTAACTTTATTTTGTATGCCAGACATTTACAAAACAGATCGCATTGTGATTATCCAAAGAAACCACATCACTAGCAGGTTTGACGGGTCATTACTGATATCTTAAAATGGGGTTTTATTTAACCAAGCTGAGCTCATGTACTGTGAATGGGCTATACTGTTGGCTGACGTACGGCGCATGAAACAATGTTGATAGCCGAAATCACTAGAGAGACATGTAATCGTAATTCTTCAAAGAGTAGTAATTTGTAGATCACGAGGATTTGTTGTTTGAGGGAACGTGTGGTTAAATGCAACCTCCTGAACCTCTCCCCAAAAATTGTTACATTAAGACTTGCAATTATCATTCTGAGCCAAGAAGACAGTGTTTTTTTTTATATCCTAGATTCATCCTCTGTCAAACTACCTACGCCACACACAATACAGTACAGGGTTTTCTAAAGAAAAGCTTTCCAGAGCCAGACAAAATATTGTTCTTAAAACAGGTACAATGTCTCAAAATTATTTTGGTGGTGAAAATATAATATTGTAAGTGTAAGTTGAGCCATTACAATGTTATTACTTATTGTTTGTCTGCAACTAATAATAGGACTTAGAGTGTGTTGCCTTTGAGACAATGCCCCCCCAAAAAACATAGGCCTGTAATAAAAAACATTAATAGTGTTGCAATATGCAAAACTATGCAAATTGTATGCATTCTGTCAACCTACATTGTGGCTCTTGCGCATTCATTTCTAAAGATATGACTACAATTAGGCGACAGCTGATTGAAATCATGTGCGTTTTATGATTCTGTTGGTTTGAGACTTGACAGGACGCCATACAATCCTATGACAGTGTGTTGTTTTAACAGCCCTGTGAGATTAACCACCATTAACTGACCCTGATGCAAACCAGCAGATATACTGTACAGCAGATAACAGTATATTTCAAGCAAACTGCTTTTGCTTTTTCCCTGATCACCTAATGATGTATGCCTTAATATCAAGCATGGGATTCTATCAAAGCAATATGCATACTGTAGCCAGTGACTTACCATGTCTAAGACAAAAAATAAAAAAGATTGAAATGATAGTTTAAGGGTGACGGGGGTAGGGAGCGTTATCAGTTAAGACTAGCTTTGTATGGAGGACTTTTTTCCCTCCTCTCCTTGGAAGGCAGGAGAGCAGTTGATGAATTCTTAAGCAGATCTCACTGATAATTGTATTTCATAACTGTCACACTGAGGGACTGTCCGCGGAGAAGCTATTTGTGTCACCGCATCCCCCTTCTCTCGTCCTCCCTCTCTCTCCCCCTCCTCTCTCTCTCCATGCAGCCTCTTCAATAAAACTCAACTCACGACAGAGATTGTTAAGTCTACCTCCAAGATTATTAAATCCAAATGGAGAATGTATGGCTGACACGTCATAACAATTAATCAGGGATGCTTGATTAATAAAGTTTGCTTGCCCCCCTTATCCCCCCCCCCCCCCCCCCCCCACAGCCCCGTCACTAAAGTTGTCCTGTTTGAGCGGGATGTTGGAGGGGGTGGGGGCTCGCAGACATACGGGTGGCAGGATGGTTGTCACGGACGACATGAGTGTCATTCTTTTTGATTAATGGGGCATTGTGACCCCGCCCCCTAACCCTTTCTTCCTTCCCGGCATGCCCAGGCTCACCTCCACGAGGCTCCTCCAATAACAGGTAAAAATAGATGCCGGACTGGTTGTGGTCTAGCACGGGAATCTACCTCCACACTGGGAAGAGATGGAGGGAGCAGGAGGGGAAAGAAAGAGAGAGAGAGAGAGAGAGAGAGGGGAAAGAAAAAGTGAACACAGGCAAGAAAGACTTGCTACACATTTTTGGAGAATGTCACCCACCTAACCTTGTCACTGTGATAAGTCAGCTGTGATTAATTAGTTGAGTGAGATTGAGCAATTAGGTCATGTGTGCGTGCGTGTGCACGTGTGTGAGTGGTAGAGAGAACAGTGCACATGCAAATGTGCGCGTGAATGTGTGTAAGCTCATACATGCTTGGAAGTATGACACAACTTTTTTTTTTTGGGGGGGGGGGGGGGGGGGGGGGGG
>JAODUK010000003.1:589390-603769 GCA_027564635.1 Typhlichthys eigenmanni | reverse complement strand
CCCCCCCCCCCCCCCCCCCCCCCCCCCCCCCCCCCCCCCCCCCCCCCCCCCCCCCCCCGGACGTGCCACATTCCTAATACAATATGGCGTCAACAAGGTGAGTATAGTTTTATAGATTAAACACATTTGATTTTAAATAATAGCACAAAATATAAAACTAAATAATTTAAAAACTTAAAAAATGTTATATACCTGTATATATTAGAATGCGTATATTATATGCATTTAAACCCATAAAGGCACACAACAGATCAAATTTAAATAGAAATGGCTGTATATTTTCGTTTTTGCAATTAAAGAGTCCTTCAGTGTAATTTAATGCTTCTTTTCAAGTATTAGCTCCCCTGTGACTTGGCCTGTAGCAATGCCATCGCTCTCGGTGATTATCATTAATGAATGTCGGAGAAGACCATCCCTCAACATGACTAGGAAGGAAACACGAGCCCTAATTAAGGGTTCCTATTCATAAATATATGCCTCAAACTACACAAAACGACCGACGCTGTGCACACAAGTCATTTTAATGTCAGAAAAGCCTATTTAAATGCAACTTATGTAAAATAGAAATAGTAGACCAGTGACTTTGTGGGCGAACCCTGCAGCCAGGAATAAATGGACTTAAAAATTCACAGACAAAAATAAATGAATAAAGTTGTACATTAAGATGTTCTGGGAATGGCATTAACGTGGATTACATACTCCCAAACTAGAGTTCAGTTTCTTGTCTTACCAATAAGAACACTGCTTTTGTTCCTGTTTAACAACATAATCATCCTCAACACGAGATTACACGGCATCTATAAGAAGAAAGTGTTGAGAGGTTTTTGTTACAGTGCCTGTAGAAACGGAATTAACTTAAATAATGAACCTAGGAATAGGAATTATTTAGAAAATGAAAATGTGCAACAGCTAACTGTGTTGATTTTGGTGCTGGCAGACATCAACTCCTTGCAAAAGGAAACAATTAATCGCCTTCATACTCATAAAGAAATAATCTTTTTAATTGACATAAATGCAGCACGACAAGGAAATCTCTACCCTTAATCACTTTATTTCTGTAGGCAGTTGATGGTTAACTGGCTGTTAACATTATGCAGAGAAGACAATGGTAACACTGCCTGATAATAACTGCAACTAGTTTGTCATTTAACGTATAAACAAACGTATGGTGGGTGAAACAGAAGTGGGTAAGACAAACATTTGGTCCCTCCTTAATGGCTAAAAAATGCTAATTGGGAGTGCATGTGTCAAAGAAAACAAAAGTGAGGGGAGGAGGGAAGGGAAGAAGTATGCATGTCAGCGGACTGGTATTTTGAAACGTGAAATATGTCACTTAATTCAGCCAGGCTGGTAAAGGCTTTACCGAGGTTGATCCCAGACCAGGGAATTCTCTCCTATTACACCAACCACGTTACCAGCACAAGTAAGGACGTGTACTATATGTGTGAGTGAGTGAAATAGCTTATTTCTATTTTTGTTTTTCCCCTCCATCTTTATTGCGTGGAAAACTTAGATTGTCATTGTGTTTCACCACAGGGCCTCCTGGTTCTACTGTATGCTGGCTATAGTTACATTTGCATATATAGGATAATACTGCTATAATCTGATGTATCGTTTTCATTTTTAACTTTGTAATGGCAATACAATTCTGTGGAGACATCAATCCTTGAATAAACGTATATTCCTCATGAGTGTACAGCGTATTTGAATTTAATCTACTAATTTACCCCAAATGACTAAATTAAAAAACTCGTGGGGATTACTAACCTTTAATTGCACTGTCAAAATTGCACCAACACATCTTTTTTAGGATACCTGATACGTCACAGCAAAGTACATGTCTATCTATAAAATAGCAAAGCCCTTCTCCTCCTACTCATAGTTGGCATTTTAATTATGCAGTCTTATCTGATAGATGTGAAGATATATCTAATGTCAAAGTAAGAGCCTCTTCTTTATTAATTTTTATTATATATTCTTATACGCAGGCTGTCAATGTCTGTCTAAAATCTCATCTTCAGATCCATCATTGATTAGAGATTAGATGGATTATGATGAATAGTAGCATTATCCTAAGCAGTGAGTCTAACTTTCACATGTATTGGAGTGACAGTGGAGGTTCTCTTGGAGACAGTGGCAATTCTCTTTTAGAAGTTTAGAGAATGTGTGAAAGTGTCAAGGTTGGCAAAATGTAAATTATAGTTTCAAATGATACTGTAACTTTGACACCAAGTTAATTTATTATTGTTTGACATGGCAGTTGTATCATGTTGACAATACCGTAAATCACATTTATGATTAAAAAAATATATAACATCTAGACACGGAAATTAGATTGCACAGTTACAATGTGATTTAAACTAAATGTAGACTAAATAATAAGTTGTTAAATGTAAAAAAAACAAAGCATTGCTTAGTATCATTATGATAGCAAAGAAAACTGAAAATCCAGAAATACAGTAAACAGCTCATGAGCAAGTAAAGAACATTTGTCAGCAGAAAGCATACACAAAAATGTAAATCAGTGTGATTTAACAACCCTATGCAGTTGTATACGCTATAATAACATAGGTCGCAAATATATTGTTTCTGCTAATGACCTGCAGACTCTCCGGGTTGGGGTAAAGCTCTCTGTCATAACGTCATGTATCTACAGTATATCTTAATGTTTATAACCAATGTACAGAAATATTGTGGTGCTTTGAAATTAAGATTATCTTTAGGCTATTTTAATTTAATGCACATCATATCAATCCTGTGTTTGTCTAGAAATATTTCACTGCACTGCTTACAGTTTTACATATGCTAAAATTAGCAACATGTTAATGAGGCAGGAAGAGAATGGATTTTTGTCAGACAAGAATAATTGACCTGCATGTTCTTAAGCTTAAATCAGGATGGCAGTGACAAACCATAACAGTATTTTACCTGTTTTTAAAAATATGTAAAGTACTTTATCACTCTGGAAAGAGATGATAGATTAATTAATCAAATACTATACTGAGCTGGAGATTTTAGAAATATTTTAATCAATGATTTGTGGCGTCCATAAATCGTCCAAATAAAATGTAGCCCTACAGGAATGTCAAGGCAATAGGAAGCACAAATGAGTAACACAGTTTACAAGAATATTCTAACCAACATAATGGATTACATGACATCTAACATGCACATAATAATGTAATTTATGCATCAGTAAGTTCAATGAATTACTTTTGGCCAAATGATGACTCCTATTTATATAGTCTGAGCCAATCTATGTCAGTGTGACAGTTATAAGATTTATACTTAATTCCTGCTCTGTTTATTCTACCAATGCACAGTTTATTCAAAGGCGAGACACATATCTAATGTTATTTTCCTTACAAATACATAATGGTGATATACTACTAATCCTTACAACGTTATTGATAGTGTGGGATTTATAGTACAGCATCACAGATGTTTTGAGCGAGGGCCCTCACCTTTTTAGAAATACCCCGGGGTCTTACATTCTCTGACCGTGTGTCAGAGCTTACAAAATGGCTTCCTTTATCAGTGGCCACACCGACTGACCTAGAAAGAGGAAAGAAGGACAAAAGAAAGTAGAAAATGATGTATGCAAATGTTCACGGACGGACGGTTGCTCGTGAGCTCAGAGGGAACACGAGGAAGACACATCTCAGTGTCAATGTCGTACATTATGAGGAAAAAAGAAACTTGTGTACAGAACGCATGGGGCAGAGCTGAGAAAACGCCAAGCTTTTTGTGAGGGCTGGGGTTCTGACATGGACTAGCTATAGCTAGTCTGTATAGTATAGCTTCCAAGAGAGCTGGATCAAAATGTCTTCATTACGTGTGACTAGCAGCACACACAACAAATAATGTCGCCATGATGCGGTCTAGACTAGAAATGTGGCTTGTATTTGAACTTTAGTAACACACACGTTTTCACATGTCTAAAGATGCTGCAACATATGGACATTATTTGTTTGCCAAAGAGAGTGTGTTCGCCCGCGCGTGCGTGCGTGCGTGTGCGTGTGTGTGTGTGTGTGTGTGTGTGATTTTAGGACAAATATTTTATCAAAACTAAAGAATGTCAACAGAAAATCTACATATTAGTATAATCTAGCAGTGACATGGTCTATATATGATTTTGCATGATATCTGTAGCACGCCCTTGATACATTCCCACACACACACACACACAGGCTGCAAAGCATGCTTCACCCTGCCTCTGGAACCTTATGACCCCCCCTGCTGGCCTATGAACAGACACTACCAGAACGCTTCTCTCCTGCAAGCTCAATATTCTTGCCTTCTCCTGGACCATTGTTTTTCCGCTGCCTCTCATGAGCCAGTCGCTCCAAGTATCTCAATGAAAACCTATTCAGTTTGGTATAATGCACACATTTGACCTTGAGAGCAGTTGTTTTGCTAATGTTTACACCTCCCCTCCTTGCATGAGACAGACAAGGAAAAGTTGTTTCATACTGTATGTAGGGTACCATACTGAAGAAGTACACAGCTATTGTGTTTAAATGTGTATAACCAAGTTGCTCAAAGTCATTGGCGGAGTACAGGCACCTAACCTGAACTGTGGATGCCTGTTTCATTTAAAATATTGGGGATAAAATGTAAGCTACTGGCATACTGAGGATCGGTGAGATCTATTTTATTTTACATTAACACATATACATTATATTAGCCACATAGCTTAACATATTTTGAGTACTGTCATAACCATACAGTATACTGCCATTAAATATTGATGTATGTACACAGTGCACCATATATTTTAGACTGTATAGTAATTGAATCAATATTTAAGAGCAGATGTGGGAATTATTTTTCACACCCATAATTTCATGTTCTAAAATAACATATTATGTTTAGTTGAAGTGCAGGCTTATATAATTCATTATATTTAATAGAGAACGTTTTAGGTTTAAAGTTGATATTTATCAACACAATGAGCTTCCAGTGATGTAATCATTTCCCCAAGATATTTATCCAGTATATTTCCATACGATTATACTAATTACAAATTTACAATGTAGCCTACTACTTATAATAATGACTATTTCTATCCAGCGTGGAAATGTTGCAGTGACGTACGACATCCTGTATTGTGCATTAACTGGAAGCAGTCAATGCAGTCTTGATTGATGGAGACAGACAGATGTTTGGGCGGTTCTTGGTAACATTACGACATTATTAGCGACCCTCAGCTACAGTTTCTGTATAGATAATCAATTTCTTTAGACTGGTAATGGCTCAAGAATGCCGCGCAACAGTACGTCTTCATGGTCACTGACTGCTTTTATTGTCGCGCATAAAAATAAATGTAGGTATGAACGACGGCACAGTCTTTCTCTCTTGAGATGACTAGGTAACTTTAAATAACTTAAAAACGTTTAGCTAAATAAAGCTGGTTGAATTAAAATGTTATTGAAAAATAACACACACACATACACACACACACACACACACAAACTCACCCGAGTTCACTGTACCATATTATGTCGTCGGGTGTAGAAAGTTTTAAATCCCATTCCAAGCGTTCCTCTCGGTGCCTCAGAAATGAATAAAGTCCCCCACTCCGATGGGTGGGATCTGGTGGCGTGTAGAGCATCCAGTGTTATGAGCATTTTCACAGCATCCCAGTTCGTGTGATGCGTATAAAACTAAGAAAATTAAAACATTTAAATAGTTAATTTTATTTGGGTCAACACCCACTAAATTGTATGATTTTCATTTCCCTTTATAAACACTTATAATGCGTAGAACAGTTAAGATGAAGTGTTGTGTTACCAGAACAGACACTGGTGGATTACAGAGCCCCTCCCCTTTGAAAACAGCTATTGTAAATAGGTGTAACGATTCTATCTGCAGTCGCTTTTGTCCCACTAAAGGGGTCAGCGACATGTTTTAACATTGTGGCAAACAGCTGGCTTTGTGTGTAAACTAAGGAGGCTATAGTCACAATTATGTTATCCTCAATAGTGACCTCCTGTTTGAAACAATGTTCCGGTGTTCTTGGTTTGCGATTTCGCCAAAAGAGCAATAATGTGTTTACTTTTCTAACCCACCATATACGTAACTTCCCAAAACAACTTAATCTGTGTCAAACCAGGCCGACGTTTTTCAGATAACATAACATATGGCAGGAAGGTCTGCTTTTAGGCTCAACGTTATGAGAGGAACCCAGAACAATTAAAAAGATTGACAGGTGGGCTCTGACTGTCAGGGTGACGCTTGTGGAGGGGTGGAGTAACAGAGAGGCCGGAAAGGCAGCTCGATGTGTCTGTCTATCAGTTGGAGCTGTCTGAACGGTCCGCGCATCACCAATGTGCGAACATTTCACTGCGGAGAAAAGAGCATATACGCTCGTTGGAGTAAAAAGAAAAACAACAACAAACAAACCCGCCTCTTTCTGGTCGACCTGCACGTTTTGACGGCGACGAGTTTCTGAGTTTATTCGTCAACTGTCCGTGTGATAATCCTACGGACAGCGTATTTGTAAGTATTTGTACTACCATTACGCTTTGGGGAGATTGGGGTTGTTTCCGCGCTTGCGGAGAGAGCGATGGGATGTAGCATAAACTGTCTGCTGTATGGTATATAGGGTTATGGTCTAAAATGATTAACCTACAGCGTATGCTTTTGATTGACATACACTGTTAATGTGTCACTCTTTCTCTTTCCGTTCTATCTGTCGTCTAGATTGGAAAACGGTGCCGCACCTGTAAGGAGGAAAAGCCAGAATTTGGACCGATCGAGCTATACGCCGTCGAGGGAGTTACCTAAAAACACAGGAGTTCTTCTTTTGTTACTTTTTTGGCGTTGAAATAGACCACGACTAGTCGATTCGAGGCGGAATTCTCTTTGATGGAAGCGCAGCGAGGGGATAGGGGCTTGGCAGCTGTCCATATTCCTGCCTGCTAGACTGATATCTGAATAGGGGGGTCGCCAGTTTCTTGTTTGTTTTTTACAAACATAGTCTGCAATGAGTGTGAACGTGCAAACGAACTTTATAAAAAGAACCGATTTTGTTTTAGCGCTCTGATTTTTTTTCATCGGACAAATGATTGGAGAAATTATAAGAAACTACTAGAAATAGCCCTCACTTGCATCCACACAGACCCTAATCATAAATAAACAAACGAGGATCTAATTTTCACACCAGATCTACCCCCTGAAGGACTAAAGAAGAAATAACTTTGATTTCTCCTCTGAATCGGTTTCCTCCTCGGCGTGGCTGTTTTTGTCTCTGCATGAAAAGTCAAGCGGAAAGTCTTACAGCAGTATGCCGAGAAGAAAGCAGCAAGCGCCGCGGCGGTCAGTAGGTAAGTCCAGCTCTGCAGCTCTGAACCTCATCCAGTAGGACGCTTTACCATCCAAACACAAAAATCGTAGAGGAGTTTCTTTATGCAAGAACATCAAACATATATAGTCAGCTATTTATATATATATTTGACCATATTCTGAGTGGTTAACGGACAAACTCAAGCAAATGCTTTGTTACAACACGTCAGGCTACCATACAACTACTTAGAGTGTAGTGCCATTGTAGCTCACGTTAACAGGCGTATTTTACGCACCAGTGACCGATCGCGCAATGAGTGTTGAAGCTATTATAATTTAAAACATTTTTGGTAGTATATCATTTAAATTACACAAGTAGGCCCGTTTTAACAGAAAACACTTTCTTTCTTTTTTTGTCCATTTAGACATGTCCATTTTTGGAAAACGAATAGGCCTACGACTAGATTTGATGTTAAAACTTGACAACAATGTTAAAGAGACAAGTTTTACAAATAACAGCCAAGTTTTACAAAGAAACTATGTCGAGACATCTTATTTTTGTCTGGCTACTGCTAGACCCAGAAAAAACTAAGGAAATTGAAAAAGAAGTCTTGCATTTTCAGGTTGTGTTCCGCTGTGGTTGCCATCCGTGATTTGATGCTTGATTGATCTTTTGTCATGCGACTTGCTTTGATCTATTAATTCCTGATAAACATCAGTAAATCATTCACCGTGGAGACGCGGGCGATGTGACACAGCCGGACCTTGGTCGAAAAGCCTAACTTTTTGCCCTCACGTCGAGCAAGAAAAGAATAGACAAATTGAATGTAGGAAAAGTTCTCAAGCGCGATAAATACTTTGGCGATTAATACCCGAGGGAGGAGGGACGGGGGCGTTGAGGAGGCTACTGGGGCGTGTCGAGATCAGAGAGGAGCACTAAAATAGCAATGGGCCCTAAACACTAGACCGAACTAGGTAGGACGACTGCTAAGGGTCATTACTAGCAAAGTGAGATATGGGGGATTGTGGTGGGGGTCGTATTTGAGCAAATTAGCTTCATTCGACTAATACTTGATATTCCAGAAGGTAATATAATGAGATTAGGCCTGGCAATTTTGAATTTGATGATAGATTTAAGGCTTATAACTACCACCCTACACATACATGCACACACACACATACACGAGCGCACACAAGAAATGTTGCAGTCTCCACTACACTAGGATAAACTATTTCTCATAGACCCTTGCAGATAGATAGCTTCATCCTATGTCTCCATGTCCTTTAACAAGCAGACGTGTGTGTACAATACACAAACAATAGTAATAAGCTGCTCTGTGAGACTCATGTTTGACTGAATCCATTTCATATCCCTAAGCGGCAGAGTGATTGACATGCATTTCCAACTGAGAGAGATAGCCTTTGAAGTTGGCACTGTAATGACCAAAGCTGAACAAAGCAGCTGTAGAATGTCAAGCAGCCGGTGGAAATGTGAGCTTAAGCAGACTTAATCAAGGTTGTGATGAAGACTTTGAACTCTGTGGGGTTGTAATTTCTAATTGAAGCAAGGCTGAAGTGATGAAATTATGTTAAAGAGATATTGCACGCCAGTTGTGCTTGTGGATGAAAGAATGGAGAATGTAAAGTACAAATAAAAGATTGTATTGGACGTTCAGCCTGGCTATAAAGTGGCCCCATTCCCAGTGTCGTTTTTGAATATTGATTTGTATTGTCAATTTTTGTCCAGGATATGCAAGTGCTTGCAGCAGTGGTCAAGTTGGCCAGCATTTTTTTGTGCTACATAATATCCAGTGTTTATATGGTTGATTCAGACAAGTGACATATCTGTGTTTCTGTCCCCTGCTGTGAGTTTACTCACCATACTTAATGTACTCTCAAATATTTCTTTGACCCAAATTCAACACTTCGGATTTGCAGTCCACCAAAAGCAATGAAGTGTCTTTCTTGTAATGGGCTGTGTTTCATTAGTCACATCGCTCATTCGGGCCCGTGGTGTTTTGCTAACATCGATGCGTCTGTCAGTTTAGGCAGCAATGCAGTGCAGCGGTGGTGGCTGCGCTGCAGTCATTTGTTGCCGCTTGAGGTTGTAAGGACTAAGGAGCTTTCTGTCATATATCGTCATGGTAACGTTATGGTAACAAATATACTGTAGAATAAACGTGCAACTGGTCAGGTCAGGTCTTGATTTAACAGTTATATAATATTATATTGTATCTCACAAAGGAGGCATGAGTTTAAACAGTGCATACAATAAAGCGTACAAGGCCTGGATCAACGTTGCAGTGCTATTTGCTGTAAACCTGTTAGTACGGTTTGTATATTACAAGCCATACCTGGAGGGAAGGGAATATAAATGCAATGCTGGTAATTGCTTGAGCTAAGGGGTGGCATAATCTTTGACCCCTGGCCACATGTGTTTGTATCATTATTGTTCTGGTAGCTTTGGATTTCATTTAGCTGGTATTGTCACCAGCACCATGTGACAGGTCTGTCCATTTAATGTTGGAATAATTGGTATAAAGTGCTTCTAACATGTATTTTAAAAAGACAGATATGAGCCTATAGCCTCTGTTTCAAATGTACAATTAACTAACCCAGTATTTCTTTCTGTACAAACACTACCTAAATAAATGAATAAATAATGTTTAATTGTTCTAGTGGACGCCACCGGATATTTGAATTCTGGGGTGTAAATGACATTTACACGAGGATTGCATTATTTTCCTGGCCATATCACTATACTACTTTTTATTGACAGTAACAACTGCTTCTGCTAACACAGCCATAGAGTGACTGAATGGTTATATTTGTTAGGTATTTAGAAGAAATATATGTTCTGTTGTAAAGTTCTATGCTCACTTAAATACTTAGTTAATGTGCATGTTAGTCATCATTAAATGTAGTAAAAGTACACATATTAAACAGAATTGTCCAAGCCACATATTGCATGGTTTTCATTTTCGTCAAAAAACACCCACAGCCCCCCCCTACCAATACTTCCAACAACCTCCATCACCATATCTATTCCAAAGGACTGTTAATTATGACTTCAGGAAAGAGGGAAAAGTTAAGCATTCCTTCTTCCCAAAGGCATCGTTAGCTGCGGTCCCTAATTATCCAGGAAGTTGATGGATCAGTGACAGGGCCCCACCGATTAATGCTGACAAATTTCAGCAAGGTGTCAAGTCTGCAAGCTGCCTTGATGTAATCAGCTCAGCGTTAGTCTTGCCCCCTTATATACCCCCCCCCCCCCCCCCCCCCCCCCAACTCCAATACCCCAGTGTAAAATATACTGCAACAGGGGCTTGTGATGTGAATGTGACAGGTTCTGCTATGTTGACTAACCAAGCCCGTTTTATCTCTCTAGCACTGACCCTTAGTTATTTTGGAAAGGCTATTACGGGGACACAACTGTAGGTGTAATGTAGTTGTAATCACGTTATGTTGATGTAGTGCACAAGTGTGTAGCTGTATGTTATATGCACAACAACATAATAGTCACTTATTGAAGTTTCTTGAAATTCCTCGATATGTGTCCGTAATTGCCCTTGTGGTTGAAACCAGGGTTACAACAACGTTGCTGTGGATTAGTGAGCCGTTCTCTACCCTGTCCGGAGCTTTCACACGTTCATGGGACAGTTCCATTTTTGCACGTGTAAGCTGTGAGCGGTGGCAGGTTCTGAGTGTGTACCATATATGAATTCCAGTCATGATGTAAAATATGTTAGCTATTTAGTTTAAAAAAGTCACAAGCATAGTTTTCATCTGTGTAATTTACTCATTGTATATATACACTAAATTAAAGAGGACATTTTAAAGATGACTTAGATCCATTTGTGGATCTAATGCCAAACCTTTTAAGGAAATTAACCAGGTCTTGATGCTATGCAGTAATAGGTGTTCTGACATTTCTGGAATTCAGCATTTCAGAAGGAGTCTGAAAGCATGTCATTTGGTGTCACAGCACTAAATTGAATTTGTGCCTAATACTAATGCAAAAGCGTATAACGTTATGCATGTGTTTGCGTTTGTTGTGGGATTCACGCATGCATGTTAGAGAAACTAATCTTATGATCTCAGTCTATGAATAATCAAGCGTATTATTATTGTGACATTATGACCAAGTGACTTTGACTCAAGGACTTAACAGATCTATTTGCCAGCGTACTTACAACACCAATATTTAATTTACATCTGGGGTCAATGCTAGTAGGCCTTCAGGAAATCAACTAAACATAGCTACACCCACTCCTCTGTGCGTGCGCACACACACACACACGCACACACACACACACACAGTCTTTTGTCCTAATCTTTGTGGCGGTTAGGTGACAAATGAAGATCGATGACTGCCCTTATGGAAAGGAGAGGGTTGCATTGAAAATATGCAGGAATTAGGCATTGCCAAGCGGGTGACGATGTAAAGGCATTTACTCCTGCGCCGCTGAGGTAAAACTATCCCTCGGCTTAATGAGGCTTTGAGAAAGTAAGAAAACCAGAATTTCCACTCACACACTCAACAGGAAGCCTGTCCTGTAAAATGTGATGGGGTTGTTTCTCCAGAATAAAACACACTTTAATTACATCCTGCGGCTATGGTGTATCATAAACCTGTGTATCTTTTTTTGCTTGTTTCTACAGTATATCCTTGTGTGTGTGTGTGTGCGTGCGTGCGTGCGTGCGTGTGTGCGCACGTGCATATCATTCCCATGGCAACTATTCACAACAGAGCCACAAAGCAAAATCCACAATTCTCAGATAGCCATGAAATAAATAACAAACCTACAGTGTGACCTTGACCTGCTGTACAAAGGCGTAGAAACAGAAATATTTCTTAGTTTCATGCAGCTGTGCGAATTGTAACTGACCGGGAAAAGAGCGTGTGGTCAAATTGAAAAGAGACATTCAGTAGACAGTGTAAAGTAAACACTAGTGCAGCCCATCCGATATACACCCCTGTAACATTGTGCGTACAGCGTGCCTACTGTAAGCCTATCTGATTGACTGTGTGCAGGCCTGTGACTGAGTAAATATTTTTACAAGGGAGAAATTATTTCACCAAATATCTTTATATTGTCACACAATGTTAGAAATAACTACAGAGACCCAGTCTGCTTCTCATTGGTGGACTGGTATTAGTTAAATAATTAATTAACAATAATTAATCAACCAACTTCACTTGACAGAACATTACTATAAATATTTGGACAGAGTGTATTCATCCAGCACAGCTATAGTAAGGTGGAAAAGCATTGTGGGTAATCAGACCAGCTGTGTTTGCTCATACTGTATCAAGAGCACAAACACTAGATGAAGATGAAAGACAGGGAGTCGTGACTTAGGGATGGAGAGAGTGGAGGTCTACAGTGTACACCCCTACACCAGCGTGCGCTCAAGGTACTGACTAAACTGTACTGCACTGTCAGTGTGTCTTGTGTCTTGTGCATACTGTGTGTGTTATATAAGGCCTCGCTTGTGTCTGTGACGTCGGCCATAGTGCGCTACTGTAAGTGCTCATGGCTGCAAAATGGAAACTAGTTAATGCAGTACACCAACAGTCACAAACGCACAAGCCTATCTTGTTTACCGACAAGTGTGTTCCTCTTGGTAGATTGTAATCTGTGTCATAATCATTTAAATGTGGCGATATCCCTAGCACTGTTAATCAAAATTACTCATTTGTTTATGGAAAATAATTTTATTCTAACAAGATTATCAGGAAGAATAATCTTGCAATTATTTTCTTAATGATCAATTATGTGATGATTGATTTATTATTATAACGCCATTAGCCTATATGATGGCTAATGATAGCAATAGCATCCATAAAACTTGGATTATGGATTATGGGCGATTATTATGCCTTTCAGTTTTATAAAATTATAGTTTTTATCGTTGGTGCACTTTGGTGTTACCGCCATTATCTCATGCAATTTCTATCCACCAGGTAAAATTTACAGCTAAGCTCCTTGAAAATAAAATAAAATGGCGGATAACAAACTGTCAAGTGAACAACAGTGTTCTAGATAATGACAGTGCTGAGCCACCTTCATCTCAAGTACATTTTTTTGTGTATACACAGTTTTATTACATTCATCATCCTGGTGCTTTGGTACAGTGTGTCTTACGTATTGTACCTGAATGTTTGACTTTGAGCATTTGAGTGATTTAGGTAACATGGCGCAGGTAAAGATAACGCGTGCAGGACAGAGACAGAGATGAAGATGGAGAGAGTGGAAAGCAGGATAAAAAAAGGAGAGAGGGGAAGAGGGAAACTGAGGAAAAGAGGGGTTTTGAAGAAAATGTATTAAAAGTGACAGATGAACAGGAATGGGTAGACATTCTAATGCAGCAGCTGCAATGGCTGCCATTGCTGTGACAGGTGTCAATTAAGAATTACTGCTAAGGCCCCCCTAGTCATTTCTCCCAGCCCAGCTGTCGGCTGTGGCTCTCGTGTGAGAAATAACACTTTGCCCTTGTCGCCGCGTTAGCGCTTAGCCGCGGTCGCCCCAGAAAATGAGCGCATGGCGGTCGCATTAATCGATAACCAGTGTATTAGCAATTATTTTGACCATTGATTTACGGTGTGGTAGCGGCGCACGCACACGGCACTGTTATTAGCCGTTGATTATTTGTGTCTGTTCTGCGTGGGCACACCAACACACACACACACACACACTTGTCCTGTCCATTGCCAGGTAGATATCATTTATCCTTGGAGCTTTACCCATACACGTAAGGACACATGCACACACAAAACAAACTCACACTCTCTTTGTCGTACTGTTGCTGGGTAGAAAGCCTACAGAGTTTAGCCATGATTGTAAATGTTTTGTCATTGACACCAAAAGGTCCTTGAAAAAGTCTATAAATAATTATTCAATAGTGTCACAGTTTCATTCAGCATTTAGAACGATGAAATATGTTGTTTACAAAGTACTGTAGTTACGGCTGGCAAAATGAAAGCAATACAGTAGCTCGGGTGGGCCCTCTAATACACATCTACTCTGCTTCTGTATTAGTGTGTGTGTGTTTGGGGGAAGGGGGGGGGGGGGGGGGGGGGGGTGAAAA
>JAODUK010000003.1:545367-573645 GCA_027564635.1 Typhlichthys eigenmanni | reverse complement strand
CTCTCTCTCTCTCTCTCTCTCTCTCTCTCTCTCTCTCTCTCTCTCTCTCTCTCTCTCTCTCTCACACACACACACAATTATGATGATATTGCTACTGCTAGTCTTTCTTTCTTTGTGTGTGTGTGTGTGTGTGTGTGTGTATGTGTGTGTGTTGAGAGCCTAGTACATAATTTACTATCCTCCTCCAGGGACCCCTTCTCAACCCCTAATCCCTCCCTCTGTCCCAGCCAGACCCTCCATCATCCCCCTGTTCTGTCTGTTTACTGCCATGATAATCAGGAAAAGTCTTCACACACACACACACACACACACACACACACACACACACGCACGGGTAATTAGTGTCTGCGGTTGCTATATATTCCCCTATGTGAGTTCCTCTGTTAATATGAATGTTTAGTTCGACACGACTTTGTTTATTGGAACCCAAGAGTGGCTTCATTAAAGGTATACAAGCTCGGCGCAGAGCTTCCAAATGGCTGGCCCAGCTCTGTGTGTGTGTGTGTGTGTGTGTGTGCAGGGGAGGGGAGGGGTAGAGAGAAGTGGCAGCTCTAGTGGTGTTCAAATCAACACGTCTTTGTGACGCTGGTCTCGCCGTTAATCTGCACAAAGAAACAGAACGCCCGGATTCCTTGTGGAAATGGAACAATCTCTCCTGAGAACATGAATGGGAAATTGTATTTGATACAATAACTCTCCCCGTAATTACTATATCATTTCAGTTTATTTGGCTGTCAAGATAAGATATGTGTTTCTGGTCTAATATAACAGGGTCTTTTTCTCAGGTCCGTTCTGCAGAGAGTCCAGAACTCTAGTTATCTCTGTGTGGGTTTATTTTTAAGATAAGTTTGTTCAGCATACTGAACAAGTGGAGCCGATGGACTATTAAAGCACTGTGCGTGCGTGTGTCTGTGTGTCTGTGTGTGTGTGTGCGTGTGCGTGTGTGTGTTTGCGTGTGTTTGTATGTGTGTGGCATCCTGCTGTCTTAAATCAGACTGTTCCATAGTTTTAGTGGGCTTCCTGCAGAGACTAAAGGGTCAGATTCAAGGAAGTGTGTATCTGTGTGTGTGCATGTCCGTATGATGTGTGTATGTGGGTCACCGCTCTCCCCCGTCTCTCTCTCTCTCTCTCTGTTTTGTTCCTCAGCAGTGTACAAAGTGGATGGCCCCTGTGAATTGGGGAGGGAGGGCGGTCTGACAGCAGGGAGAAGGTTGATTGATGGCTTATTGTGTAAGTCGACTTGGCTAGAACCAACTGGTTAGGTTCTGACCCTTATTTGGCCCCTTGCCCTCTCATTTTCACGTTATTTGCGTTTTCTCCACCCCCCCATCCCCAGTCAATCTCAGTGTCTCTCATCACTCATACAGTGCACACTTGGAGTACATAACTATACTGCATGGGCACTCAAACACAAGCTCTCTCACTTTTCATGAACTCATGGTTGGCGCTTTCTTTTTTTTTCCACGGACAACCTCCTCTGTCAGGCCCTGAAATAATTCATTTTGTCACCAGTCCTTCACCCCTGTTTCCTTCCCCTCCATCCTCCAGCCTTCTGTCCTCCTTCAGGACAGGTTTTGCCCCTGTGATACATTACATTTCACAAAGGCATCGTTTTACCACCTCTATTCATGCGGCGACTATTCAAAACACAGGCCACTTTTCCAGAACCCCCCTCCCCCGCCGACCCACCCACCTTCAAAAAAAAAAAGAGCTCTTATAGCCAAATCCAATGTCACTTTTCATTCTCTTTGTTCGGCACTGACCTGACTGGCTACCTACCAACGACAAGCCATAGGGAAATTACTCATGACCTTATATGGCGATTGGATGGAAGGCTAAGCTAGCATAAAACGGTAGGTACACAAGATCCAACTACAGTTCAGCTTGTGCTGTTCTCTCCATCAGTGGGAATATTTGCTCCTGTTCTCCTCGCACGCAGAATGATTTATGGTAATTATCCATCTTTGGGGTCATCCATCAACTGGTTGTTGCTAGGCGATGGGAGCAGCTGTTGTGTAGTTGGAGAAGCTCCATTGTCGTGGACAGTGCAGGTGAATCGAACAAAAGACGCTTATAACGTAAAATAAAAATCAAGGACGTACATAGCATTAGCATTAGTTTTGATGCCAGTACAGTTTGTTTTATCTACTCAAATCAATAAATAGCAATTAGCCTTAACAGTAACAAGTCCTCAGATTTTGGAATTGAGGATTAAAGTCATAGCCTACTCTAGGGGAAGTTGTGTATAAACTGTATTAGTGTATTAGTATAAACATGAAATCACAATAACGTCTTTATTATGATTTTTTTGTAAATAGGATTTGGCAGAATGTTCCAGAAAAACTGTGGAGTCCATGGATGTTGTTTGATCTGAGGACAAGTATGCACTGTCCTTTGGAAGAGGTGGGGGTGGGTTTGGGGCCTGATTTATAGACCACTGTCACCATCGTGGAGTCTCACAACCCACTCCCTGGGAGACCAGGATAAACAAACAACAGACAAAAAGAGAGAGGAGCTCGACAAGGGAACGTTGTACAGCGATGTGAACTCTTATGATTTAAGCTCTCTATTTCTTTATGCTCCCAACATACAGCACTCACACACTCACACACCTCTACACAGACACACATATAGAGGGTAAAATGCATGAGGTTAATCCTAGGTAAAAGAAAAAAAAACAACAATAAAAAACGTCCGTTTGTATGACCCAGTTATAGGCTATTATTATTAATGTGAGTTGGAGTAATTGCAAATGATGGGGAATGTATATGAAAGACCTTAGGGCTTTCAAAAGTTTTAGTTGAAATTCAAGCCTTGCTTCTCATCTCAGCAGGATGGACATAATGGCGGCCTACATTTGATCAAGCACGGGGGCAATGACGGCTGATAGTGTGTATTTCACAGCCTTTTGATCACTGCAATTGTATCCCTTTCAATGAATTTCCCCCCGTATGAACTCACTGCGAGAAAAATAATGTAATTAAGGCACCCGCTCAAAACCACGCTCGCCTTTACTCATACGCCAAGGTGTGCGGGCGCTTGCCTGCCAAATGTTTTGTTTTCCTCTTAGCGGAAGTGTTATAGAAGCTGAGAAAATGGATTTGTGTGGCACACCAGTCCATTAAAAGCCCTGGAGCAATGGTGCCATATGGTAGACTATTCCATGTAGGCTTGGGGGAGGTTGGGCCAGGGGGGTTGTTAGGGAAGGCCTTTACAAGTCTGGTTAAGGAGGGGAGGACACGCTGTTAATTTAAAAGCCCCTCTGTGGTATCCATGGCAACGCATATCACTTATTTCGCTAGGTGGAATCTCCGTGAAACACCTTGCTTTCACCTCCTGAAACGCTAGCATGGAACGGCCAAACCGATAGAAGCATTAGTAAGATATTCTTGAACTGTTTACATTCATTAGCAAGTGTATAGCGTGGCTTTATGCTTTACAAATGCCATCCGGAAGAGGTTATGAAATATTTCTATTTAAGTTTTACTTAATGTACTTAAAGGCAAGCTTAGTCATTCTCGCTTGCTAACTTTGAGCTCAAATAATACAATATTCCTCCGCCAGCCCCTCTCCACACATCGAAGCGCATTGTGCAAAGCGTAGCGCTACGGCTTTGTTGATGTGAGCGGTGTTCGCCACTTTGTTTATGTTGCTATTTACAGAGACAGGGCTGTGTAGAAGTATCAGATTATTTTTTCACCACGCACAGAGAACGGTAAGGACAAGATGCAAGGACATCTTTGGTGAATTTGAAAAATAATTTATTATCTTACAATTAGCTCGCAATTGCTGACTTTAATTGTGATGCTCTCATAATAATGTCGGTGATTCTTTCTCTACCAGGCAGAATTGTGAGCCCGCACTAGTTTCCTTGTCGATAGCCGAGAATAGCCTGTTAGCTTTCCTCTGCCTTCTTCTGAGAGCAGTTCAAAGAGGCAGTATTAGTTTCTCTGAAACTCAAGCCACCGCTATCCCAGGGAGAAAAAAAGAGAATAGAGTGTGGAGGGGGGTTGTCTGACATACTTAGCATTACCATAATTGGCTTTTCTACATGATAGGACAGAGGAAATAATAATGTCATTTTATTTACAGCCATCTCATTCTCTCTCTCACACACAAACACACACTCACACTGTGCCCTTCTGTTGTAACAAACACACACACACACACACACACACACACACACACACACACAAGCGTAGCCATGCACACACCGTACAGGTCAGTGACACACACTGATCAGGCCTGTCCAAAGCCATCAGAGGTGAGTGGCAGCGAATGTAGGGGCCGGTGACAAAGCGAAACGAGAGTGAGAAATAAGACTGCCACGGCAGAGCTCCTGTTTTGAAAGGCTACTAAATGGTGTGAGAAAGCGTTGCTGTCTGCCCGCTCGCAATGGAGCACCCGGCTTGGTGGGGTAAATCAGTGGGGTGAGCGCTGGCGGAATTGGACATTAGCACTGCAAATGAGTGCCGGGATTGGCCTCTTCTTCCAGACAACATGAATAAATGAGGACGGTTGAGAGGGGGCAAGGGTGTGTGTGTGTGTGTGTGTGAGAGAGAGAGAGAGAGAGAGAGAGAGAAGCACCAGGGCCATGTTGCATAAAAGTATTTGTTTTTTCTTTTATCCTCCGACGATGTCTTTTGTTAAAGTATATGGCACACGGTGGCAGATGTGCAGTATACAGCAGTATGCGACATTAAAGAAGAGGACACGTGTTTTCTCTCTCATTTAGAAATGTGTGCTCTTTGTCGCAGTGATGTCAGTGTCTGCATGTGTGTCAGGAAAATGTGACAGTGTGGAAAAAAAAGCTGCTGTTCAGCACAGCGCATTGACGTTCACGCCCGCATGTGCCTCAACTGGGCCTTTCATTGGACAAACAAAAGTAGGTGCTTGCCTCAGCCAATCGGCGAGAGAGGGCGGGCTAAATTGCACGCACACAGGTCTGTTTATCAAATAGAGCATCAAATATAGTAATGAATAAATAACTGACACTGGGCGCACACAAACACACACGTCTAACGTTACATGTCTGTCTCGTGTCCCACAAATATGAGGCAATAATAAATAAATAATAAATTCCTGCACACACCCCCCCCCACCCCCCTTCCCTTCTTCCCCCCTTTCCCCACATGCAAGTTCAAGTGCAAATGTGTGTGTGTGTGGCCTTGTAATGCCTGCTGTCCTGGGCTTTGTGACGGTGGATTGGGAGCAGCGTTGAAGGGAAGGGGGCTGGGTCGCGTCCCGCTGTGGAGTCACCTGTCTCCAGCAGGAAGCTACAGGCCTTGGGCACGTCAGCGGTGACAGGCTCCTGTCCAGACCCAGATGGCCGGGCATTAGCCTCGCCAACACACACGCACACGCACGTGCACGAACCAGTGAGGGAACACACGCATTCTGAGATGCATGCAAACGCACACGTCGAAAAATAAAATAACGTTGCCTTTATGTCTTTTATGTTCTGTTACGGTTGTCAGATAAGCACGTGCACAGATGCGAGCGTACACACACACACAAGCTCACCTCTTGTTTGCCGGCCTGAACAAATCTTTTTTTTTTTCCACCATGGTTTCTTTTCATAAACCTGTCCCCCCCACCCTCATCTTCCTCCCTGACAGCACAAAGTGGGCTTAACGTTTTTGACTGACAACCACAACAGACACCTCTTCTGCCCACCCGCTCAAGTCCTCCACTACCCCCCCTCCGCCCCCTCCCCCGGCCTAATCCCTTCCCCATCCCGCGCCTCCCCTGCCGCCTCCCGCTCCTCCCTGCCTCCTCTTTTGTTCAGAGTGACGCTGGAAAGGCGCCGTGTCAGCATCTCTCCCATCCCTGATTGCCTTATTAGCCGCCAGTGGCACCCGCAGCTTCTCTGCCACAGATGGTGCAGGGAGGAGGGGGGCAGGATGGGTGGATGGCTGGCTGTTTGTGGTGGTTGTTGTCGTGGTGGTTGTTGTTGTT
The DNA here is from genome assembly GCA_027564635.1 of Typhlichthys eigenmanni. NCBI lineage: Eukaryota > Metazoa > Chordata > Actinopteri > Percopsiformes > Amblyopsidae > Typhlichthys > Typhlichthys eigenmanni. The sequence continues at coordinate 567,687 of JAODUK010000003.1, read as the reverse complement.
TGTTGGTGTTGTGTTTCCTCCCCTCCTTCACGCTCGTCTTCTCCTTCTTCTTCTTCTTCTCTGGACACCCCGGGCCGAGACTGACACACACCTGACACTGATGGTTGTCAAGAGGGCATATGCAGGGCCTGGCAGGGAAAGGCTGGTGTGTTTAGTGTGTGCGTGGCTCTCGCTCACTTCGCCTGCCAAGCAGACTTGTCTTGTGCTACTCTTACCACATTGACTTTAATTAGGTTGTGTTGTGTTGTTTCAGTACATTGAGCTGTCTACACAGATAGGCCGTATAAAAAGAGAGGAGAGTGTCTGTGTGTGTCTGTGTGTGTGTGTGTGTGTGTGGCACAATATCCAAGAATTATACATTTGTATACAATTATATTTCTATGTATTTGCTGTTTATGCTGCTTAAGCTGTTTGAATATAGTTGCTATGCAAAAGCAGAATAGCGAATGGTATCTATTACACATATGTACATTCGGTCTAGCACATTGCACAGTGTTGGACCTCATGCTTCTCCCAGGAAGCAGTAGCTGGCACCTCACAAACATCAGGTATTACGTCCTTTCCGATTATGGGATAGAGAGCTACATGCTGTTTGAAGCTGACAGCACATCTGCCTCCTCACTGGAGATGGATTCTGGCACCTTAGACAAGCATCTTATGGGTTGGATAGGGGGAGCTGCCTTACGATAGCTAAGCCTCCATTTTTCCTTCTGCCTATTACACTCATTTAATCTCCTTTCCTTATTACAGCAATTTTATTTAAGGCATTTACATTTTCATAATCATTCACAAGCAATCATTTTATTAATTTGTGAATTATGCCAGTGCTGCAAAATATTACAGTATTTTCATAATTGTAAATATTGCCATACCAGGGATAGTCATGGAGTGTCAAGTAGTCACAATGGACGTCAACATGCAGTATATGCAGCAGATGTAAACTAATAAATCTAATAATAAAGTAATAATAATAAAAAACATAATAATAATAATAATAATAAAGTGAATACTTAAGTGAATTACTTAATCAAATAATATTGGCAGGGGCTGGCAGCAATTCCTCTATTCTTTCTTTAGACGGCGTTCTATAGTTTTACTGCAGTAATGACACCCCTGTTCGGGCATGTCTCCGTTAATGTAAGCTACTGTATGCCTGTTGGCTCCTATCCAGGGGGGGCAGTATTGCGCTAAACCCGTTGCATTGGGATAAAAGTGAAAATGCTCATTCCCATGTTATACTAAATGCAACTAAACTATTATTTTACAAGGAGTTACTTCATAGGATATGATGATGTTGTGACATCCAATAACATACTACAGTACATACAGCATATATAGAGGGACAATTGATATTGAGGCAACATGGAAAGGTACAACAGCCATTTCATATAATGGCAAAGATCCATTTTAAAACGGCACACTTGACTTTCTGAAAACAAGGGGAGCCTGGGCAGTAACAACACGACTTGTCATGTCCACTGGCCATTTCCTAGCATCACGCTGTGAGGACTTCCACAGCCGATGCCAACACGGCTCCAGCCAACCGTGGCTTGGCAAGCTTGCTCCAGCTGGCATTTTCCCCTTCTATCTCTTACTTGTGAATCCAGTGTATGTGTGGCATTTTGGTAGCAAAGAGCAAATCCTGTAATGGACTAAATAGAATTTAAAAACTGGAGTAGCTCTGCATTGCTGGGGCATTTTAATCTGCCGATAAGCAGGGCATTGTGCTATATGATAGAACAGTTGTACCCATATCAGCGTAGTTTGTACAATAGAATCTATTTTTTCATTATTAGAATTATTAGTATATGTTGACATTAAAAGGTCCCAAAAGATCCACTAATAGATTTTTAATAATTGCTTATATTTTTATTATTACTAAAATAGAGAGAGCAGAATTTCCCTAAATGTATTCTAGTAACAAAACCGCATGATTAATATGCATGACCTCATCTGAAGGAGACATTATTTTAATTTGAAATTGTGCTTGTTTTGTTATTTCTGTTTATGTTTTTTCTGTCCTCTTCCATATCCTGTTCTGTATCCTTGCTGAGCTACGATGCTCAATTGCTTCATTAGGCCGTGCAGAATAGGGACCTATCTGTCATTGTCATAATATGGATGTTTGCCACTTTATTATTGCAAACCTTTGTCCTCCGCTAGCACTATTGACAAAAATCACTGGAATTGTTGCACCTCCTGCACATTCTCACAGAAATTACAATTACATATCTAACCAATATGTTATGTCCCATTGTAGTACAATCCCAAAGATGAATCCCAAACAAATTACTCATCTGACTTTTTGTTCTCTTGTCTTTCAGCGTACAGACCTGAAGATGACTCTAAAGTTGACAAGGCAGATGGAGACGAACCTTTGCAGGATGACGGCCTGTCCCTAGACGGCCAAGATGGAGAGTATCTATTCAATGACGACGAGGATCTCAGAGATCCCATGAGCTGTGAAAACTCTCCGCTAAGCAATGGCACTAACCCAGACGCAGGTTATGCCTCGCCGCTAAGCAACACCAGCGATCACCTGGTGGACATCAAGTCATCGCCCTCCTTCGCTGATGTTCAGGACCAGGTGGAGGATAAGGTGGCTGCGGGGAGGATAGAGTCCAGCAATGGCCTCTGTCTGCAGGACAGTCTGGCACAAATGAAGGCCGTCTATGCAAACCTGATCTCAGATGCTTCCTGGTCCAGCATTGCTCTGGACATCCTCAAGAGCAATCAAGGGCACAATGTCAAAGTCAGCAGCAGCAATGTGGGCAGCCAAAAAGGGAGCAACGGCTTCCACAACAGTCCCAATCAGGTGAAGACTGGCGGCGGCGGCAGCAGCAGCAGCAGCAGCAACGCCTCGGCGTTCACCAACACTAGCACCAGCAGTACCACCACTAGTACCGCATCGAGCACCACCAACGGCAGCAACACTGTTAGCTCTGGCAACACAGGAGGCGTGGCTTATGACTGGCACCAGGCAGCGTTAGCTAAGACACTACAGCACACCCCGTACCATCTCCTCCCTGAACCAAGTCTGTTCAGCACCGTGCAGCTCTACAGGCAGAACAATAAACTCTACGGCCCCGTGTTCACGGGGGCTAGCAAGTTCAGATGCAAGGACTGCAGCGCGGCATACGACACGCTGGTCGGCTTGACGGTGCACATGAATGACACGGGTCACTACCGAGATGACAATAAAGACACAGAGGACGATCGAGGCAAGAGGTGGTCCAAGCCCCGCAAGCGCTCTCTGATGGAGATGGAAGGCAAGGAAGATGCCCAGAAAGTCCTCAAATGCATGTACTGTGGCCACTCGTTTGAATCACTGCAAGACCTAAGTGTCCACATGATCAAAACAAAACACTATCAGAAAGTGCCTCTAAAAGAACCAATGCCAACACTTGCCTCTAAATTGGTACCTACAACCAAAAAAAGGGCATTTCAAGACTTTGTGTCCCCCAGTTCACCCGAGTCTATTACGTCAGGCATACCACTGGGAGAGACCACTAAAGAGCAGAAAGTAGTCAATCCCTATGTGACAGCAAATAATCGTTATGGTTACCAAAACGGAGCCAGTTACACTTGGCAGTTTGAGGCTCGAAAGGCACAAATTCTAAAATGCATGGAATGTGGTAGTTCACATGACACCTTGCAACAGCTGACCGCCCACATGATGGTCACAGGACACTTCCTCAAGGTCACCAACTCCGCCTCTAAAAAGGGTAAGCAGCTAGTGTTTGACCCCATAATCGAAGAGAAGGTCCAGTCAATTCCCCTCCCGCCGACCACTACGCGCCTCCCGCCGCCAAACGGAAGGTCGCATTTAGACTCGCCGTTGCAGCCTTCTACCCCTGAAGAAAAGAAAGAAGATCAAGCGGAGGAGGAGAGAATGGAGTTGAGGAACTGTGAGAAAAAAATTAAAGAGGAGAAAGAAGATCCGGCAGACAAAAGCGAAAAATCTGGAAAAGCCAGGTCTTTCCAGTATCTAACAGAAGAAGATTTGGAGGAGACACCTAAAGGTGGACTGGACATCCTAAAGTCACTAGAAAACACAGTGTCAAGTGCCATCAGCAAGGCCCAGACAGGAACTCCAACCTGGGGTGGATATCCCAGTATACATGCAGCCTATCAGCTCCACGGCTCTCTGAAGTCCACGATGCCTTCGTGCGCCCAGGTTCAACCTCTGTTCAGCACTACCAGCCTGAAGGTCCTATCTTCTGATCTAGGAACTCTGATCCATTCACCAAATAGCCCCTCTCCACCTCTCAATCACAAGAGCAATGTGCTGGCTATGGAGGAGCTGGTGGAGAAAGTCACAGGGAAAAGTGTGGTGAAGAAAGAAAAGGAGGAGAAACATTTTGAGAGTAACTCTAAGTCTACATCCTCCCAGTCACATTCACCAGCTCCGAAAGACAAGCAGGCTTCACCTAAGCTAGAGAATCTGTCAAAGCAAGTGAGAAGCATTTCCACAGATGACCACAGTCTTCAGGCTGGAGACAAAGATGAGCCCATAGATGGTAAATTAGAGTCACAAGTGAAGACTGAATCCAGTTCACCCAGTATACATGTGAGGAATGGCTGCAGCAAGTTAGGCATCATCACTGACCACTCACCTGAACCTCTAGTCAGTCCACTCAGTGCACTGCAGTCTATAATGAACAACCATTTAGGTAAGGCTGCAAAGGTAGCCAGCCCCTTTGTGGACCCATTCTCAATGCTTTACAAGATCAACAACAACATTATGGAAAAGCCCATTAATAACCACACTCAGGCTAAGCAAGTGGACCACCTGAGTCAATATCAAAATGATGAAGATCAGCCGATGGACTTAACAAAATCAAAAAGTACTAACGGAAGCACGGCCAATGGCACATCCACCACATTGAGCAGCAATGTAAACAAGAAACCGGTTGTGAATAACTTTTTATCTGTGTCTCCACCCTTGCGAGAGAATGCACTGATGGACATCTCTGACATGGTAAAAAACCTAACTGGCCGTTTGACACCAAAGTCCACAACCCCATCTTCAGTATCTGAGAAATCTGATTTAGATAGCAGTGCTTTTGAGGAAGGCTTGGATGAGCTTTCTCCAATCCAAAGAAGAAAAGGCAGACAGTCCAACTGGAATCCCCAGCACCTCCTTATTCTTCAGGCCCAGTTTGCCTCAAGTCTTCGGGAGACCCCTGAAGGAAAGTTTGTAATTACGGACCTGGGACCTCAAGAACGTATCCATATCTGCAAATTTACAGGTCTTTCCATGACTACTATCTCACATTGGCTGGCCAATGTAAAGTACCAGTTGAAGCGGACAGGGGGTACAAAATTCCTAAAAAACATTGACACTGGCCATCCCCTGTTTTTGTGCAGTGAATGTGCTTCACAGTTCAGGACTCCATCCTCCTATATTTCACATTTGGAGTCCCACCTTGGGTTTACCCTGAAGGATCTCTCCAAGCTCTCCATAGACTTCATAGAGCAGCAAGCAGTTAGCAGAATTGCAGAGAAGACTTTGAGCTCACTCGGACTGACAGACGATGACACTGGCTCTGTATCTCAGTGTAAGCTGTGCAGTCGGACATTCCTGAGCAAGCATGCTATTAAGCTGCACCTTTGCAAAACACACGGAAAGTCACCAGAGGACCATCTCATCTTTGTGAAAGATTTAGATTTGGTTGATAAACCATAAAGGTGAAAAAAGCTTATGGCATGACAGATAACTGTTGCACTATATTTCTAAGCTACAATCCGCCGTTGCAGATAGTGCCACAGCTGTAGTAAAGTAATATCAAAATACATTTGAAATGCAGTGGCTTTAATACAATTAAACACACAATAATCAATGCATAATCGCTGGTGGAAAGGGCTTGCGTTGTTGAGAAGCTAAGCCAGTTATAAATTGCTGATTTAGCATACAAAATGTTATTGTTAGCCATGGCACTATATAGTCACTGACTGATTGTTGCTTCCTTACTGCACTGCATCTTGACTGAGCCTTTCATTTTTGTTTTAAAATGGACACTCTGATTTGGATGCTCTGATTTTGACAAAGCTTGGTTTCAAAACAAAAAGCATTTATTTATATAAGTACAGTATTGTTTCTGCACATCCTGCCCCCACCCCCACCCCCCAAAAAAAAAGAAATGTTTTTAATTGACATGTTATGATTGTCCCAGAATATCTTTTTTTATTATATTTGGTTTAAACTAATAGTATAGTGGGGGGACAATACCACATTGAACGATTGCGGTCTCTCGCACTTTAAAGAAATTAAATGGTTAATGAAATCTGTGGGTAAGAACGTTTTGGAGTTTTTAACTGCCCTAACTGTGTGTAAGTTGCAATATGGTTAAATACAAAATTACCAACTGTAAAATTATTTTTTCTTTCCATTGACAAGCACTATGTTTTGCTAATTCATCATTATGTGGTTGGTTCACATGTACAGTATTTGCGTGACTACCAATTTTGTGCAGCTTCAGTTGTAAAATTGATGAAGTTTTAAATATATTGTATAAATAATAAGCAAGTATGTAAACATGTATGTCTTCACATCTTGCTCTTTACTGTTAAACATTATTTGTACCTGTGTGCATTTTTATAATGTTATTTTATAGAAAAATGTGAAAATGTATAGATACAAAAAAAGTAAGACAATGTAATTTTTCAATGAAAAGTAGCTGGTTTGCATTAATTAGTTAAACCTTTCATGGCATCTCCACTGATGCATGCACTGTAGATACAATTGTGGGGGGGAAGCAATTCTCACAACATTATACATTTCCATGTTTTTCCCACACTATTATTCATCAAAAAATATTTTATCCACGATTGTAAAATAAACTCTCATCATCTGGATTAACATTTTGTGTAATTTGAGTAATTTAACATTGATACTTCCCGACCACACTGTAGCTGGTACGCAGTTACATCATGACCATTTGTTTATCAGACACTTATCTTAGTGTGGAAGTGTTGAAAACATTACCTTTACATGTCCTAATGAACAAAAACAGGTAACAAGGGATAAAATGCCACAATGTGTTATGTTTATAGAAATAAAAATGTTAAATGGCACCAACAGGAAAAAAAAGAAAACATTTCCAAATGTTATTGGCTGAAAGATAGTGAATGACAATAAATATTAGTGCATGAATGTTCAATGTTTGAAAGGCTTTTTAAGTGTTTGGATGTCAGATCAAAGTAAACCTGTATAAATTATCTCTTCACAGTGAGCTTTATTAGAAACCTAAACCAGAAGAAGAAATCTAGGATAAATAGTATTACAGAACTATAACACTACATCAGTTAAATGTATAGGCCTGTATCAGATAACATTTACATATCTGTATCTTTTCACCCCACAGAATGCTTCTTGGTAAATTGAATGAAACATAGTGTATTATTTAATCTGCCAGAACCCACTATGCCTTTGGCGGTGATGTTTTACCAACTTAACATAGCAACATAATCCCTTTTGAGGAAATAACATTACTGTAATACAATGTGCTGCTTAGATTATAGTTTAGCACAAGCTAAGATTTACAGTTCACAGGAATACCTAGCAAGACACCTGATAAAGGAAGCCATGGCATGTCTATGCTGAAGGCATTTAAGTCACAATGCTCCCACCTCACGCTGCTCTTAAACACTAGCCTTAGGCAGTCTCTACGGGAAACAATAGAGGTTCAGTGCCTGGCAGCATACATTTGGTGCCTGGAAGACATAAGAAGGAGCCCTCAGAAATAAACGGATTAGTCACAGAATAAAAGTCCAATTTGATGATATAGCCAACAATGGAAATAATATACAGATAGCTGAACAGATCGGGACAAATTACTTTTACTTAAAAATTTTTGTTAGAAACATTTAAAACAACACCATGTATTGTGATACATGCAAATTCCCATGAGCATGAATTGACCAAGAAGTGTTACTGCTTTCCAAAACCATAGATTTTCATAAAGAATTAACTGATTTGACAGCATTCTTTTTTTTACAGTTTCTTGTTCTTTTTTAGTTTTATAATTCTGTCTAAGATCAGTGGGTAAGACATAGGAAACATTTGAAGTTCACTGATCTTTATCGTAGATCCTATCAAGGTGAGCGCTTAAAACTGAGAAGATAAATAAAAGCACAATACCACTATGTATAGTGTTTCTGGATCTTGATAATTCAGTGTTTTGGTTTTTCATTCAAATTATGAAAAACATGCACCTGCCAAAGTAAATAATTGTATATTACTTTTCAACTGTTCAACAACCATTCATCATTGCTGAACATGAATAAACAGGAAATCTACTGTGATTTCTGCAGGCAAATGTCCAAATTAGAAGAGCTCAATCAATAAATGTATTATGTTGTGGTAAATGTGCACTGGCGGCAGGTCTCAATCAAAAGCAGAGTATGAAATTAGATGGCCTTTATAAAATTAGCCTTTTTTTATCCTGTCAAAAACTGTCACAACCAATATAAAGCCTCTCCAAAGAGGCAATATTTTGTTTGTGCACTCATCACTCCTGTTTGCTTAAAAGCTAACAGAAAATAAATTGTCTCTGTGTCGTCACTGTTACCGGTCGAACAAAGGCACAAAGGCAGCAGCACAAATGTGATATTGGCCAAACACTGTCCATGACTAGAATCCTTGTGACAAACTGTGCTATCAGTCAGTAAGCATCAAAACAGAAAGTTTAATGTGACAGCAAGCTGTTTCACAGCTGAATGCTAACATATGTGATGATGTATCAGATGCCAGACAAAAATAAATATAGAAAATGTGTGAATTCTTGTGACATGCACCTCACGTTTATGCATGCTGATGGAGACCGTCAAAACAGACTGTTTGCATCATGGACTACAGCTCTATACAGTTCTTTATATACTGTATACCGTATGTACTGTATGTCTGTGTATGTGTATGTCTGTGTGTGTGTGTGTGTGTGTGTGTGTGAATGTTGTTTAGCTATATATGCAGTGTAACTGTAAAAAACATACATTTATATATACATATATATATATATATATATATATATATATATATATACTCTATAAAGTGTATTTAAACACACACACACTTTTTAAATGTGTGTATATTTTATTAAAAGTTAAATTAAAAGTGTTAATTAAAATATTAATTTGGAATCATGAACGACCACTTGAAAAGTATATTATGACCCTTGAGGTGCATGGCTAACATTATGAGGACCACTGCTTTATATCAGGGGTTCTCAAACTGGGGGTCGGGACCCCCCAGAGGGTCACAATACACAGAGGAGGGGGTCACAAGGTGATTTTCAGAAATTAAGTAACATTTTAAAATGGCATAGATTAGACATACAGTTTATACATTACTCTGATGTATTCTGATACTAGCCAATATTAAAATACTATCAAATAATAGTATGGCTGTTATTCTTCTACAACCTCTGGGGATAGCAGGGGTCACAAGTCTCTGGCACTGTTATTTCTGGGGGTCGCGAGCTGAAAAGTTTGAAAACCCCTGCTTTACATGACCAACTGAAAACATACATGCTCTCCTAGTATACGGAATAGCATGATAGAAATGTATAGATGTACCTGCGGAAGCACTACTTCCTTGCTGACATTTCCTTCTGGTAGAGTGCATGTGACAGCCGTACAATACAGCACCTTAACATTTGTAACAACATTGATACAACATTTGAAGGGTCTTTCTAAAGGTTTAAGACCACCTGAGACATCTCTTCATGGGCAGGAAGTACAATCCGGCACCATTTGACACGTTTGTCCCCATCACGATCCGCAGGCACGTCAAAACCGCCTTGTAAGGTGTTGTGTAGCTGTCAAGAGTGAGCCTTGTTTTGGAAGATACGGACAACACAATTTATCAGGCCGCGAGGAAGGCCCGTGAAGAACGGAGATGTGACAAAGTCAATTCTTACGAGAATAATGACGGCTGCCAGCACACTCAATGAATGGAGCGTCTTTAAGGATCTATCAAACGCATGTCTTGATGCTGTCAGTCCTCCACTGGGCCTACAGGTGTCATAACGCTGCCTCATCATGGTTGTGTCAAAATAGAGGAAATATTGAGACATATTTATACATCGGAGCGCCTTATCGCATCCACCAACATCTTGGTTTTTGTTTGTTTTTAATATTTATTTAAATCAACAGCGCTTCTTTTTTTTTTACGATAGACTCAAATAATAGACTAGATGTAAAAAAATAAATTAAAAAAAAACTGACACTCAAATTACTACCTTATGTTAGAACGCAGAAGCAGGCATTTGTGAGATGATTTCCGATCATAACGGCAAGAGAAACGTTGTTTCTCGCGTTTAACATTATATCTATTAACATTATAAAGTAGTTCTTCCGCCCAAACAGACTTGTTATGTATATGCATATGAATAAATATATGGTTGGAAATCCATTCACATATCAAAGTTTTGCATCTTTAAAGATAAGGTGAATAACAAAACTAACTGTTATAAAACACATAACACAACTTTCATTGCGAGAGAAAGTTCTTTTTTTCAGCCAATGTGATGTGTAAGAAGGGCCATGGATATAAATGAATAGTGATTTCATGTAATACACACACTGACATGGCCCTACAGCTAGATGGTAGTTGTTATAAACTGTGGAAAAGAAATAGATTTCACCTGAAGGTATGCGTGGTGTATATGTATATCTTTAATAACAAGAGATTGATGTGTCCTAGTTTGGAAATGTGCTATTTAGGACCTGAGGAAGGTAAATAGGTTACAGACATTGTACTAGGGCTCCACTCTCAAATTCCTCATTATTTTCAACTATTCCTGGTGGTGGGGTATCAGATTTGAATGTCAAATGTCGTATTTATTTCATCCGTAGCTATGTGAGGAACCACTGTCACATCGGTCGGTTGAGACCGTCGGACAGCGTGACGAGTCTCATTCACATTCTGTCCAAACCTGACATCATTTGCATGAGAATAAGCCCCAAACTCCGAGAACGTGACACGTCCCAGACAAGGGATCACAACTTGGCTGTCATATTAGGCCGGTAAATTCAGGTGACACGGATCCCGTGTCCTCATCTAGGCCCGACTTGACAGCGGTTCTTGTTCCACGCTGTCTTTTTCTAGGGGGGCTTCCGGGTTTCATTTTTTTTCTTTTTTTTTTTTTGTTGCTTTTAATCAGCATGACGATCCTCAACACCCCATACACGCACGCACACATGCAAGGGTGGGCATCTGCTGAGGGGCAGTGGGCTGGCCACCATGCCATCATTAGTCCAAGCCTACGCGGCAAGCATCTGACACATGTCGAAGGAGGTTCATTCGACCTACAGAAGGTGCATCCGCATTATGCAGAGCTTGCTGCATCCTTATGTGCGGTGTTACTGTCAGAGGTTTGAAGGAAGGAGCCATGTGGAGAACTCCAGGGGCCCCGGGAGGAGATGGGTGGAGACGGGAGAGACAGAGAGAGAAAGAGGCGGAGGGTAGGGGGAGAGAGAGAGAGAGAAAGAGAGAGGAGGTGTGCAAATCAATATGAGAACTGGATAGATGCAGAGATTGGTCCGAGCTCACAACCCAGTGTCACTCAATTCCGTGAATTATACGGAAATTAGTCAAATGAATCGCACTGCTGGCCGCGAAATCTCGCGTTTTTTTCTCTTTCTTTCTTTAACTTGCACAGGCAGAGTTCCCCTGCTCATGCACACTATGCAGAATTTTTTAGCAAAAATAAAAACATATGTGGACAATAATTAAAAAATAAACTTCTTTATTGTGTTCCTTGAGTTAGCGACCTACACTGTTAAAGCTTAGTCAGTTGTTTTGCCCACAACAACAGAGGATACTTTTTGACATGAACTTGTAACGTCTTTCAAATGTGCAAATGGAAATTCTAATTGATGGAGAAAACATCATGGGTCCCTTCGTATAGACAGTACCATTGAAACAGACTAAATAAAAACACAATTTCTAATTGAAATTACAGCTTACCACAACACGTGACTCTAATAAGGACATAAATATAGTCCTCCTGTCATTATTGCCTTTGTCTTTGCCAAGAACATTGTTCCATGACACAAATAGCTTCACAACATTATTTTAGACAAAGAATTACAGAGATGATGCTGTCAGTTGTGCACTAAACACTGGTATTTGTACAGTCTTGCTTTAGTTATTTCCCCCATTCATCAGTTAACTGCCATCCTGTTTATGGGGTGTATATTTACTCCCAATTTTGTGGTGGCCATTTACAAAGGCATAGAGGTAAAAGTTCAAGAGTCGCCAAGTAAGGAAAAATTGCATAAATTATGACACCATCTGCGTTCCCATTTCTTGGCTCGAAACAGCAGCTCAAAGACTTCCACGTCTTTAAGAGATGTGTTAATAGAGGGGCAAACAATCCACTTAATGCCCAAAGTGAAGGGTAAAGTCATTTTTACAAGTCCAGCGATGATACTCTGCGTTCATTGCCCACGTCAATACGATGATTTAGTACCCAACCCTGCCAGTCCTTTGTCACTCGGGCACAGCAATCTTTCTCTGTCACTTGCCGGGGGAAGGTGGGGGATGAAGACTGGAGTTCAGCTTTTGCAATAACGCTAAATGCACTACTACCGGCACATGGTCCGATAGCTCATGAATATGAATATATATATATATAAATAGACAAGTTGAGGAGGCGGATGGATGTGGGCCTGTCACGTTTGCCTTGCCTAACATCTCCACTGAGGGTAGGCCGTGTCCCAGATCTACGGCTCAACCAACTCATACAAAGTTGCTTATACAACAGAGGAGCCTTCCATGTCTCATGGCAGTAGTGTCATGATGCATTCTTGGAGTCTTATTTTGTTTTGATACTTGTTTTACTATCAGTTTCATATTGCTTTGCAAACTGGTTTCAGTAGGCTAAGGCTAAGGCTAACAGTGTGGTACACTGTTTTTCTCATTTGCTTGCTAGTTAATAATCAATATCCTACAAACGGAGCACATTGTTTGCATAACTTAAAATAAAATAAAATAAAATAAAGAACTTGATAGGCATGGTATGTTTGTGAGGTGTAATATCTGTGTGTGGCATAAAACTCTTGCACTGTAATTCACTTTTTTACTGCCATTTCATCAACACAATTAAAGCTAATGCTAATGTTATTTCCATATACACAATCTTGAACTGGCAGTAGAAGTGAGTAGTTCAAGTCAGAAAGTTAGTGTGGATTATAAAAGGAATCGACAGCTTTGTCAGCGCTGTTTATTGAATCCAAGGGCCACACTTGCTGCAGTCTATTTTTTAAGACTCATCAAAAACAATATAGAACTTCACCGTGACATTGAGGCGCCGGCGTATCATTCAAGGAGACACTTACGCTTTTGCGCATTCTTTCTCTGAAAATACACATATATTACACTTGTCCTACCTGTCCAGCCGCTCAACGTGAGGAGTGGGCCTTGTTTGTCAAGACACTCACCAAATCCGGCTCCCTCTCTCCGACTGGTGGCTTGACTCTCACATTGTCACTATAGCTGGCTTGCTTTTCCCCTTGCCTCCGTGAGTCTTAGCGTGTGACATCTACGTGGGCCATAACACACAACACACCAAGATTGAATTCCTCATACGGCACTCTTGGTTAAGCCCAACCGCAGTGCCATGAAACGGAGACTTGACACACACAAAAAAAAAAAACACACGGAGAAGGGAGGGAAGCAGAAAATAAGGCAGCACATGCCGAAGCCGAGCTGCCACTCAGCGGCGAGGCGTTTTTTTGACAATCATAGGCTGTCACCGCTTTTCTGATCAGACCCGTCAGCGAGCAACGTGGCAACTGAGACGGCATTTGGAGAGAAGAGCCCGTGCGCTATATAGCCTCACACGTACAGACACACACCGCCAAGTGGCGGGAGTTTGGTTATTTATGTAGGCTACACACACACATCACATTGAGATGTGCAAATATATCAACTGTGTCGGGAAGTGCACCACACCACCTCTAAGAATATAGATGGCTTGGTGTACACGTCAGTACAATAGCTTGTTCCGTTTTGAGTCGCGGCGCTTTTGTAAATAAAACTCCATACTGTAGCCTACGGACGTATTCTCATCCGATACGACAGTAAAAATGGACAGCAGATTGAACGTTGAAATATTATTCCGAAATTGAATTTGAAGGCAGAAATATGTTCATCTGAGGAAATCAAAGCCAATTACGTTTTCAGACGTGAAGGCCTTCCTTTTAAAGGTTGGAGCAAGCTTGAGCATTGGCATGAAACAGAATAAGGCAGACACAATACTTTTTATTCTCCCGTCATGAAAGTCAGTTGTTCATTTGAGGCACAACAATCCCCCTTCATGACAGTAATGACCAAATGTCTCAATATTCACAGTCAAATACGTAACACACTATGTATGACAGCTTTAATATATCTGAGTTTGTGTGCCACCGTAAGCAGTGCTGCTTAGCCCATACAGCACCTGCAGGCATCGGCAGAGCTTTTTGATCAGTTTGACGGAAATGTGCTTGTCAGGCAGTGTCAGGAACAGCAGCACACATCACTAGTGAGATGTAGACGAGCCCATGACTTGCCATCTCGACTGTCATCTTATGACATCTGTGGAGCTGGTCCTGGTATATACAGTCTGTGTCTGTCTCTCTCTCTCTCTCTCTCACGCTATCTCTCACGCTATCTCTCACTCACACACAAATTCTAGTTTCTAATTTCTCTCCCTCTAATTTTTTTCCCCCAGCAATTTTGGTTCTCCAGGGGAGGTTTTGAGGAATATATTTGAGGTTTCAAGACTAGGGCTTATATTTGAACCGGAGTCAGCCATAGAGAAAATGTCCATTTCACTAAATCAGCTGAGAGAGGCCCTTAAACGGCAATGAGGTAAAGGAAAGTCCACACTGTGATTGGAGATTGAATGAGTGGTAAAGATTTCCCACCAAAAGCAGCTATATGGAACTGAGAAGGAATAGAACCAAATAGCCTAACAGTAATTGGTTGAGGTTTTTTGTAAGTGAAATATCAGAACTGCTAACAGACTCTGTGTTAAATCATTGTCATTTGAATCAAGCTTGTATAAAGGTGCAGAAACTTTTAATAAAACAAACTGCTTTCAGAAGAGACAACTTAGAATGAAACGGTTATTTGGGTACTTACATGATACATATAAGTAGGCAAATATATATGACATTAGATTCATTTTTGACAATATCATCAACGTTATATGATGTGATTGAGTAGGTTTTCAAGGTCTCATCTAGTACAATCATACTACTACACCTGTCACCTGTCACTGACACCAATTCCTGAACCATCACGGTTCAAATTTACCATAGTCTACCGGCTAACTAACCTAAACTAAGCTGTCCATTTAAACTGTTTGAAAAGGGCAGGCACCTTCAAGAGCAGGAGTTTGGATGAGCCATGCCTATCACAGGATAACTTCGAAGAGCGAAAACATATTTTCCATTGAGATAAGCCTTTAGTGCCAATCTTTTCTTTTCTTTTCTGACAATCTGCTTCTCATCCCACAAATGCATGTTCCTTACAAATGTGGCACCATGTAAAAGGGAAATAATGTGCTTTTCCAATAGTATAAGATGTATACAACAGAATTAATCTACCAAACACAACGTTATGTTTACTTTCCATTTCAGATAAAGCTGATGCTATTGCATCACCTATAGGAACCTTCTAAAGCCTGGTTTATGCTTCGATGTCAAGCACGTCTGCGTAGGGTCCGTGCAGGATCCCGCACAGAGCCGCACAGGCATGTGCAGACATAACTTCCGTACAGTGAAGTGGGGCTTCACATGTTCAGTAAACAATTCTTCGCAACTAGGCTGCACGACTATAAACACTGAGCACGTCAGCGTACACCTGCACATGACATTAACAATGCAGACCCGCTGAAGCTGTGCTTCAATGTCAAGCGCGTAAGGTCCGCATAAGGTCCGCGGCTCCTGCCCGTAGAGCCAGGCTGCGTGTGCCATGTGTACTAGCTCCAAAATCTAAAAGCGAGTTCGTCACCCACGCTGCCGCGCAAACGATGATTGTATGGTTGTATGGCGAAGAGGGAGGTGTTTACCAGCCAGCAACAATTGACCTTTTCCAAGCCCCGCCCCTTTCACTTGTCCTACCTAGTTACTGTAACTGTACTGTTACCAAGTTAGGCCTATACATATATATTTGACCCTGATTTGATAGCCAATGTCCAGTCAGTGATTAAGCAATATTCAAATTTGAATTATTGAATTTTCTTTTTTTTGATACTAAGGAACTTGAAATGTCGTTAACCCCTTCCAATGGATGCAGGCACTGAATGTGTTTTGTATCGTTAAGTATCGTAAATTGTGCAACCAAACAGACAGAAGCAATTCCTGAGATGAGATTATCTCCAGGGATTAATTAACAGTTTGCTATGTGAAAACTCTAGGAGTCCACACTTGGGCAGATTTAGCTGCTTTTTGTTAAAGATAATTGAAAAATAACTTATTTTTTCTAGCAGGCTGGGAGCATAGCAGTGGCCTACATTTCACATAGCGAACGTAAATGTAAATGCCGTTTTGAGTAAAGAATTTGTTGAAATGATCATGCACTCTCCCCACGCTGGCAGGGGCGTAGCCAAAATTGTTCTACTGGGGTTGCCAGCTAGGTCCAGGGCTGGAAATTAAGCTCGCCCGCTTGCCACAGGCGAGTAGTTTACTTTTCGGGCGAGTCTAATTTGAGAGCCACCAGTCCATCAGGCGAGTGCGATATAATTAAGGTAGTTAAGGTACTGCGATGAGCTTGCAAAGTACTGACATGACAGGATAACTGGCCCTCATAATCAGACCACCTTAAAACAGAGACAGTATTATAATTGATCTCTAGCTAGGGAAAATCATTTTAGAATAGTTCCGTAAGATAACCAGTCGCAGAGAAATTAGAAGGATAGAGTCTATACAACTTTAGCGACAGCCAGTCTGTAAATGCATCGTTCTTTTCACTATGCTGGCGCGATCGGCAATGTGTACAGTGCCTGTGCTGGTGATTATTTTCATGTGAATAATCAATTGCCTCATTGACATTAATGTATGTTTGCTGAGCGGGTCGCAGTGTTGCAGAGTGATGCAGAATGATGCAATGCTCTCAGTGGGTGAGCGGTAAATATGCCTACCTGTAGTACAGCCTATGTAGTACAGCTCAAGCTATACGTAGGCCTACCTGTGTGTCAGGACCGTTGCACAGCCACATACTGCTCGGTGCAAACAGCAGACAGGGAATGAAGAACATACTGCTGTCTACCCAGCTACAAAGCCAATCCTTTCTTGACTGATGTAATGACTGATGAAATGTAGCCTAATCTTCTTCAGTTTTCTCTGGTACAGTAGCTCAGTGCTCTTTATTATAATAGGCCTACTGGCTGTGGGCTATGAAACAGTGATAACCTATTATTCCACAGGTAGGCTACTCTAGGCTATGGTGAAGTCAGTTCCATTAATGTTGGTGCATTATAACTGTTTAATTAATAGTCTACACTATATAATAATAATAATAATAATATAGGCTAGTATAGTTGTGTGTGTGCATAATAACCTACCATTACACTGCCAATTTGATTAAACTTTGTATGTGTGGGTAACCTACATTCTAAGGCTATTCTGCAGAGACATAACTTTAACATGACTACTGGTAAAATATAGGCAATATAGAAAGCTTTTTTTTAGAAACTACTCTGCGTTACTCGTAAATAGAGTTACAGGGCTAGTAACTTTTATTTATAGCTTATAACTTTTATTTTAGCTAGTGGAAATGTTGGTCTTTGGTTTGTTTTTGAAACCATCTATAGTCTACAGTAGTAGAAAGAGTAGAAATCATACTTCATTAATCCCCCTTAAGAGAAATTAATTCTCTGCATTTAACCCATTCCCAAAGGGATAAATGCGCCCGGGGCCAGTGAGGCCAGTGTCTGGTCAACAGCTGTGACTGGAGGGTGAACCTGACATGTTTCTTGATAGTGGGGGAAACCGGAACACCTGGAGGAAACCCACGCAGACACAGGGAGAATATGCAAACTCCACACAGAAAGGCCAGGTTGACTGTGATTTGAACCCTGGACCTTCTTGCCGTAAGGCCACAGTGCTATCCACTGGGCCAACGTGTAGCCACATACTGCACACTATATTCTATATTCTGCTGTGCTCACTGGAATCATCTTCCATTTTATATCACATGCTTTTCTGTGTGTTTTGTGTTTGTGTTTTTTTTTGTGTTATACTTAATAACCATTCCCCACCATGTCTGGGTGATTATTACCTCTCATTGCATTTCTTTTTAATTAGTCATTGCCTCCCACTCAAGTATTGCTGAGACAAACAGTATGTCTTAGTTGTGTAAGTTGTTGTATGGTTGCACCTAACTGTGACAAACTAAAAGTTGTTTGCTATGGCTTCACATGCCTGTGTCAAGGTGTTTGCAAGATATTTAGTGATTGTTACACCAAAGCCCTAATTAATAAGTGAATTTCAAAAACATTGAATGAATATGCAAATTATCTCTGTTTGCGTCTAATTTTCTGAAGTGGTGATAACAATGTGGCTCTAAGCTCTTTTCTTAACTGTAATTTTCTTGATCCACCATGACAAACAAACAGGAATGATAATCCTATTATATTTTAATGTTTTCTTCAGGCATTTTGAAGGGAATGTTTACTTTATATGCAGTGTTTCCTTCACTGTCAATGACATAATTTGAAATCAATTTAACTTATTTTTCTTGTCTGTAAAATGTTGATATATGTATGTACACAGCACACACCAGACAAAAACAGAGCAGACAATTTATATGTTTGTTTGTTTGTAGAATTTAGATTAAGAAGCTTATAATATGTATTCGTTTTTAAGGGTTGCCATTTCACATTGCTGTTTAAAAAATGTCAGTTCAAAGTTCAACTTTCAAGGTGTTTCACCATAAGCCTAAATGACAAATGTTTTCTTAGACAGCATATTTTATTATATATAATCTTATTTTTAGTTATTATATTAACAAATTATATTTTAAATAAGTCCATTAAGGTTTTACCATTAAAATGTCCTTTGAAAACCACCAGCACACAGAAAAAATTATGAAAACATTGTGGGTATAAGATTAGTCTCAAATATCAAATACCGTATCAATACAATTGTCATTTATATTTAGCAACACATTGTCTTTTGATTCCAAGAGGTATTTTATAACCAAAAAAGGCAGCTCTGATCACTGTGTATATCTCTTTTCAAACTAGGTTGCCACTTTCGACAGTTACCCCTCACTCTGCCAAGTTTGTACAAATGGACCCTCATGTTTACATTCAATAGTGCTAGTCACAGCTGCTTGGAGTTCTGACAGGCTCATCTGGAGTTCAGCCACCTTGTCTGTGTTGACAGCTACTGCTACTAAGGGCATCGACATTCCATAGCCCCCCACTGTGAAAGGGAACATGGAGAGGTAAAGAGAGAGATAGAGAAAGATTATTTTTCACAAATATATTTCTGTACAATAATGTGTGTACATAAGCACCGGCAACCTCTATTATCAGCATTGTAGTGGAAGTCTTATGTAGGATACAGATGGTCAAAAAACTGTTTCGCATTGGGAGCATATTTCCTTATCTAGAAACAGAAGTACAGTAACTAGGGCAGTCAATGACACGTTCATTTCCTCCGAGGGAATTGTACTGGTATTATTTTTTCAACTGTGAAAAGTTGAGGTGTTTTCACAAGACTTTTAAAAGCGAATAAGCGCCTCTGAGTAGGAGCCAACAATACAGGCGTTTCATTAGAAATGTAGCGCTGTCACCAGCGATGATGAAACGTCAACATGTAATTATTGTGGAAGTGTTTGTTTGAATTTCAGACGACAGCGGTATTTAAGAGGCTGAGCCAAATCCTCATCCAGGCTCTCTTGAACCTGACTGAAGACAACGGGACCCCTTTAATCTGGACAGCAGTGCACTTTCAAGTACACTTTAACACACCTTTCATTTGAAGTGTTTTAGTCTCTGCCTTAAATTCTTTCTCTATTGATTAGTCTCTTTGCCCCTCGTTGTACAGTTGGTGTTGTCAAAACTCTTAAAAAGAAATCTTGAATTTAATAAATATTTTTTCTTTGGTCTGGAGTTATGGCGTTCTCTGGGGCATTTAGTATAATCACTTTTTGTCACACTTTTGATTCACCTGTTGTGCAACCTTTTCATCTTTCCTTAGAGGAAAATGTAGATCCTGTCGTCAAATATGAGTCATGTTTACATTAAGACATCAGAACTAGGATTATGTGCACGTTACATGTACTTATTGCTGCTACTGTATTCTACTAGAATTCAGTTAAGATTGAGTTTTGCTTTTGCGATTCCTACTTCAAACCATGTTTCTATGACTATAAATTTCATAGGTTAGTTATCTTGTACAAAGACATCCAATAAATGTTTTCATGTAAATGTGAACCAGGCTGTTGTCTACCGCAGTGATCCTTAATCTCGGCCACTTTGTTAATTGGAACCTCTAAATTGTCTGATGCTTTTCAGATGTCAGACATTGATAAGAGGATTGAAAGTTCACATTGCTGTGTGACTGATTAGTCTTAATGCCAAACGAGACTTCACGAAGGCATTGAGTGGATCGTTGTGTGTGTGTATGTGTGTGTGTGCGTGTGTGTGCGTGTGCGTGTGACGGTTGGAGCTGATATTTTCAGATGTCCCACTGTGTCCACTGCAGGATGCCACCACTTACCATATGGAGACAAAAATGGGATACTTCATCATGCTCCACAGCCACAGCAGCATCTTCTGTATCCAGAGCACCTCTCGATATCATGATGTACATATAGAACTTTACTTCACTTTAACTCCAGTGTTCTGCTATATCTTTGCTATTTTTAGGGACAACTTGCCTTGGCACGATGGGTGCTCCTGGGGGAACTACTGTATGAGCTGGAACTGCACATTCAAATGCTGCATCTACAGAAATATAGAAGTATATCACGTGCTCATATTTTATATTTAGGAATTGTATCAATATATTTTCAAACTTTGCTTTGTGGGTTAAACTGAAAGGAGACACACACAAAAAGGAAAGGAAGGCACATTTAATTGAATTTGACAGAAATCCTGTGTACAAAGTACAAATTGGTAACTCAAATTTAAAAGTACGCTCTTTATTTTGCCTGATATTGTAGCTCCTCACAAAAAGCCACATTTCCTCTGTGTATGTTTTACAGCAACATGTTCTTACTCTCAATGTTTTTATTACTTGAAATCATACAATTAAACAGTTTCAGTTATATTTCAGAATAGGCTGTGTGTAGCTTATGATTTCAAGTAATTACATTTCAACATGTCTCGATTGTATATTGAGTATTTATCTACAACCAGGAGCTAATACTTATGCTGAGATTGCATGCCCATATAGCTAAAGATAAAACGGTGGTGGTTTCTCCGTAGCCTTGCCGTAACAGTCAATGACCGAAGTCTTCATCTATGACGCCAAAGGCTTTCGAACGCTTTGAAAAGTGACGAAAAAGGCCATTGACCAAGCTGCAATTTTTTACGAGTTGGGAGTGAGAACGTGTTTACAAACCCAACTGTTGGCAGACTTGCATCTTTAATAAAAACATAGGTCTGGTGCCTTTAAAGTCACATATGCATGCATGAAATATGAGGAAAGCTATCAGAATATTATCTCCTGTTTGTCTTGATCCATTGTCCTCTACGCCCTCATTGATTATATCCGATCAGATCCACATTTAATCTTTTGACACAAGAACTGTTTAACTAGCCCCTGCTAGGAAAAAACATTACATTCTATATCCTGAAGACAAATACTGATGACAATGCTAATAATACTTAGTAGTTCTTACAGGCCATAAACCCCTGATCCACACACACACACACACACACACACACACACACACACACACACACACACACACAGAGAGAGACACACATACAACATAAATTCATTAATGTGTTTTACTTCAAAGCCTTGTCTGTTTTCGGGTGACATTCAACCTCTTCCAGGGTCAAAAAACATCTCGCCGCCTTCATATCAATTATTAAATATTTTAAGCGGCGTTCCATTGCCACCAGCCTCAGTCAACCCTGATGCTGTTATCATTTTTGTCAGAGTCACTTTCCATCTGCATTTGTCATCCGCCGCACACATTTGCGAGTTATCAATCGCCGTGTCGGGATGCAAAATAACTGATGTTCTTTGGGGCGGTATTGGATGGGACTATCTGGGGCTTTCAATCAATGAATATTCACTCTCTCTCTCTCTCTCTCTCTCTCTCTCTCTCTCTCTCTCTCTCTCTCTCTCTCTCTCTCTCTC
>JAODUK010000003.1:527242-539212 GCA_027564635.1 Typhlichthys eigenmanni | reverse complement strand
AAATTAATATCGATATTGCAATTTTCATGATCAATATCGCAATATCACATTTGATCAATATCGTGCACCCCTAATATTCACACAGTATGAGTAGGCTCAGTTGTACATAAAATATGTTGGCATATGGCTAATGCTCTATTTAAATATAAAAGGTTCATAATTATGGTATAGGCTACATTTCTAAAATTATAACGTTAACCCTGTAACACAGAAGGCAATACAATTTGTAGGCATACAGTATGGTCCTAGTGTAAAATGCACTAATGTAAACAGGCCATCTGTTGTGAAGACTTCTTTGCATGAGCTTTATTTGTAGACTTTATTGCATG
This sequence comes from Typhlichthys eigenmanni, assembly GCA_027564635.1. NCBI lineage: Eukaryota > Metazoa > Chordata > Actinopteri > Percopsiformes > Amblyopsidae > Typhlichthys > Typhlichthys eigenmanni. The sequence goes on along the minus strand of JAODUK010000003.1, from coordinate 538,883 downwards.
AGCTAAATTTGTATTTCTTGGTTTGTACCACCATCTACTGGTAGAATATGTAACTGCATAGCCAGTATGTATCAGTTACTGGAATAAATGTATATACTGTGTAAACCTTTAGCAGAGTGAAAGATGAGGATGACTAAGTATAAATTCTTACTCCAAATTTTTTTGTTTTTGTTTGTTTGCATATTTTGTTATATCATATATATATATAAAAGATTACTTAACTTAAAGACAGATGTTTACTATATATTTTTATCAACACAAATGAAAGCCAATACTTTATTAATAAATAATAAGAAATCTCAGTGTCAATTGGTTGATGGCTTCGTTTGTATACAAGGGTGACATTTACCTGCATAGACAATCTCTCATCTGGAGATTAAAACACTGAATAATTATACCTAAAACATAAGACATTGAATGTATCTGCAAACATAAAATGTGAAAATAATAACGAAGCCTAAGAGCTTAAATAATACAAAAAATAGTAATAAATACAGGCTAACTATATGTAACACCAATAATGTACTGTATTGGTAAATACATGGGATTCTAAAGGACTCTCATGTCTTCATTATATTTAACTATAGCATTCCTGCCCTGTAGTCTTTCCTGTAATTGGTTCGACAGATTTGTGTATATTGAACTGTATAGGCTTTTCTTATCCTCAACCACTTTGGAGTCTGGTTTGGCAGTGGTGATGGACATGCCATCAGCAAAAAAAAAAAAAACATCAATTAAGAGTGAAAGGCTAAATGTCAGATTAATCATTAAGCATCATTAAAATGTAACATTAAATGCTCAAATTACAATTTAGAACAGGGTACTCAATCCTATCTTCAGTCCATGTTAGACTGGCAGGTTTGCACTGACATTAGCCAGTGATAGGCTGTAAGACAGCGCTGCTCAGTGCTGTTGGTTATAAACTAGACCCTAATTTCACTGCTTATTTCTTATCTAAAATGCATACATGAGTGGCTATGGGTTACATTTTCCTATAAACTATTGCTGAACTCACTGAAGTGATGATAACTATGACATAAGTAACCTTGTCTTCTAACTCAATTTAGGTTAACAGGGTATAATATATATTATACTAATATTAATAGTAATTTAGCTTCAATTAAGCTATCCCATTAAGTTACCATTCTTAACTGTGTTATAAACCGATGGAAACTAATTCTGCATTTTAAATTCTAAAACAATTTACAAAATGGCCCTTTAAGCAAACTGCCATTTGGTTTTAGTATATTCTACTTCATAGCCTCTATTTCATAGCCTAATGACAAAGTAAAAAATAAAACGATCTGATGTTTGATATTCGTAAGATGTCATTCTAGAACTGAAAACAGCATGACATAATGCAGAACATACTGTACATCTGTCCGTTACAGATTGTGTTGGTGGTTAGTCATGCCTTTTAAGTTTCACAGCCATGTAAGTTCTAGCAACTTTCCAATATAACAAGAAAGGAAATAAAAACGTATGCATACAAGAAAATAATATACAAGAAAATAATATACAAACCCTAAATCTATTAAGCACACCTCTTTCAATTGTAGCATTCACATACACTCAAATTAGCATATTTAGCGCTCAGAACCACCAACATTAAATTCCGACCAAACTATTATTCATTCTCTGAATGAAGATGAACAATGCCGCCTGTTTGTATACCTTAAAACAAACATCTCCAGTTGTAATATATACATAATACAACATACACTCTTACCAAGCAATAAACACCTTTTGTGAGAATATGCCTCTTCAATAAAAATAAGATGTTACAAAACTATTCGGAATTATAAAAACCTCCCCATCGTTGCTTTGGATCTATTGTGAATATCTGAGTGCATCTGTCCTGAAGGAGTTATGGCTGGTTCCATTGAAGAGATGCAGGCATCTTTGTTCAGCGGTTATGTGCATTTTTATGCAAACCAGAACATATGTTCATGTTCCTTTTTGCAGAAACCCTGAGGAAGAAGCGGAGTGGTTGTTCACCTGCAGGAGACAAGTACGAGGCAGACTATTAGCATGCGTACATCACATGAAAGAGACAGCTTTGGTTCACAGGGGTATATCAACATTGAATTAATATACTTGTTAGTATTAACATTGTTATTAATTAATGTAAAGGCTGCTGCAAAGAAAATCTACCTGTTTGGAAGTGTCCCTGGATGAGTGGATTTCATTTCCAAAATTTTGGTTGAACTGAAACATTGCTGTAAAGATTAGGTATTTATTAATTTATTTATTTAAAGTAAATTATATATATTCTTTTTTTCACTGAGACTTATGGCCCTTGTTGTTACAAGGGCATTTATTTTGTAAAAAAAGTTTATAATAGTATGCATAATATTCATCCTTTAGTCAAAATGTATTTTTTTGACAATTATGATTCTTACCTTGTGGATTAAGTCTAGGATCAACGAATCCCCAGCGCTGGTAGAGAACTGCCAGCTCATGGGGATTGTAGTTTTTCAAGAGACTCATAATATCAATGTTCATTGGCATTTCTCCTGTAGCCTCACTCTTTCCCTGAGCAAAAAGTAGTGGGTCTAAATATGGCCTGCTCCCGTGTAACCCCCACATATTCATGGTAGACCAGAGGTCATGAGCTTTGGGAGCAGCGGAGGAGTTGTGGGTCTGGCTGGGCGGATTACGTCTGTCAGTTGCTGCATGCGATGAAGAGGTCCTTCCATGTCCTTGCACCAACATGAAACCCACGCCCTCCTGTGGCAGAAGCTTTCCGTCCACAGCCACCCTGTGGTCCCCGGGTGTGGGGCTTCTTGCCGGCTTGAGGCCGGAGCTACTTCCACTGTGCGTGCTGCAGCTGGAGGAAGTCACGTCACTTGCCCCACCCACTGTGCGCTTCCGTTCCCTGGACTTCTTCTTTTGAGGTAGGGGGGCCGTCCTCCTACTAGACTGTGAGTCCTTTGACTGAGTGCTAGGCTTGGACTTACTTGTGAGGGTGCGTGAGTGAGGCTTAGGCACCGACCGCTTGCTGCTACTGCCGCTGGGTGCTGTGTAATCCGACGGCTGTGTTCGCTGAGTCCTGGGAGTGAGCAGAGTTGGACAGTCCTTCCCTTCCAGGAAGGGTGGGGGCCCTGTGCGTCTCCACCGGGCCCCGCCTATCTTGGATGCCTTAAAGCCGTGCTGGCAAGGCGCCCACTTGGGTGCCAGCGCGCTATTGCCTTCCACTCTGTGTGCAACCCGTTGATGAATCCAGAGCACCTCCGGATAGTTTGTAGTGTGCGAGCAATATGGGCATTGGTGCCTCATCAAACCCTCCTTTTTCTTACAGTTAGCAGGGCCATCACCCTCTTCTACAGGTATGGCTGACAGATTAAGAAGCTTGGCACTGTCGATAGCGGTGTTCCCTTGCACTTTGACCGCAGGACCCTGTAACATTTCTTTTTTATCGCTGGAGTCTGCCCGCTCCTGGCTAGGAGCGCTTGTGGAAGGATGCCAATTTGGTTGACTGAGTAGGGCACTCCTATTTCTGAGGTAGTCCATGTATCTAGAGGCTTTGGAGCCACTTTGCCTGAGGTTGTCCAAAATAGTGGTCTGTTTGCTGGTGGGACCCATCAAGTCATGGTGTTGCATGCCCATGTGTGACCTGAGACTTGAGGCGTCGACGGTGTGATAGTCACAGTGTTCGCAGGAGAAGGCTTTCTTATCTGTAGATCAGAGGCAAAAACAGATGCACAAATATATACTGAAACATTTCTTTTGAATATACAGTAGCTTCAACTACTGTACATACAGTGTTACAGTATGCCCCTAAATGTACTAGTATATTAATAGTAAGGGTACACTCTTGTTTGCATTTTAAAACGCAACAATGCACGTGGGTGTGGGGGGAGGTGACAGAAGTGGGCAGCCACTCAGCATTATGATGTGAGAACTAGCTAAATTTTTAAGAAACTTTTTTGCCAGAGCAAAATACTCTTTGTAATAATACTATCAACCACAATGCCATCATTCTGAATCTAATCATTCTGGTCTTACCTTGCTGGTCTTGGTTGCTGTTGGTTTGTTTGGGTGAGTGGCAGATGTCTTTGACCTTGTTACTCTGCAGTGCCCCGTAGAAGGCGTGGCCCAGGCCGTTAAAGAGGACCCTGCTGCTCTGGGGTTTGAGAACGGCCCTGCCGCCTCCGTTGGCCGAGAGGTCCGGCGTGCGAGCGAGGCTCGGGCCGCCCTTCTTCTTCTTAGCAGCGCCACAGCTGTCAGCTGGCTTCCTCTTCCTGTCCTGTTTCAGGGCCACATACTCGCCTTTGTCCCTGTCATATGCCACGTCGGCGTCGGCTAGTCTCTCCTCCCATCCCAGGCCTTTCTCCGTGGCCTCAGCCAGCCGGCCCTTCGTGGCCAACTGCCAGGCCTGGTAGCTACACACGGGGTCCAGCTCTCGGACTCGTCTGCCCGGACTCTTTTCGACGGTGGCTTTTTCGCGTTCCACACATGTGAGGTTTAGGCTTTCCAGGAAACGCCTCTTGGCGGCGGCTGGGTCGGCGTTGTCGTCGAGGAGTTGTCCCGGGTGATTCTGTGTCTGGCAGCGGCCTTGGCTGTGTTTGTGGAGCCTCTCGTGGACCCGCAGGGTCCTGCCGTCCGAGAAGAAGTTACCGCAGCCCGCGCACAGTTCGTAGAGGCACTCGTCGTTGGCCATGGACGCCGGGTCTTGGATAACGCCGTTGACCGTGGCGGGCGTGCCGCGCAGCTGGGCCTTAGCCCGGTGTATGCGCATGTGGCTCTGGAGGAACCACGCTTGGCGGAACCTCCGGCCGCAGATGCGGCAGCTGTGGTCCTGGGAGCCCCTGTGTTTCTTCATGTGGGCTTTGAGTAGCGACCCCTGGGGGAACGGCTGGCTGCACAGGCCGCAGGGATAGGGCCCGGGTGCGGCCCCGTCGCCCGGCTGCTCGCGCTCCGCGCCGTCGTTGCATGTCGCGCTTTTCTTCGGCTGCGTCTTCGCCGCCCCGTTGGCGACATGGCTCCCGTCTGAGGAGCGGCACGCCGACTCAGCGGAGTCGTCGTGCGGCATTGCGCCCTGGTTCGGCTCCGTGCCAGCCGAAGCGTGGCTCAGCAGGCCCAGCTTATGGCTTCGGACGTGGGCCTTCAGACTGCCTTTCTGGGCTGTCCTGTGCTCACAGTGGGGGCACTTGTAGGGCTTCTCCTGCGTGTGTCTCCTCATGTGCTGCGACAGGGAGCTGAGGAGAGGGAAGCTTCGGCCACACACCCCGCACACGTGGCTCGACGACTCCTCTTCCTCCGCTTCACCTTTTGTAGCGGCGGTGCTTTTCGGAGACGCGCCCTCCATCGGTTCTACGTCCTTCGCCGGCCGGCTCCAGGAAAGAGGACCAGGTCTGTGGGAAATGCTGAGCTGTCCAATATGGTTCTTCAAAATGAGGAGCTTCTCAGAGTGGGTCTCAAGGGTGAAACAAATATGTAGCAGTCAATCCTTGAGTGTCCATTGTGATGTTTAAGGAAGAGTGAGGGGCTTTTGTTTTTAGTCTTCTTTTGGAAAACCTGCAAAAGGAACAGAAAAACCTACATCCTTTAGTGAATGTACACTAATGTAAAAATGCTTTTAAAAGAACAATACTACGAAATGAAAATAAATAAACCAATGAGCAGTACAATGAGTAAGCTTCAGTAGTTCATACTGACAAATTACATTTTATTCTCAAAATTGGTTAAATTCATAGGCTACACGTTATTCGTAGGAATATTTGTATGATATTTGTGGCGGTACAAAATCCTAAATACACTAGCCTCTACATTAAAACTAAAATAAGATTTCAACTTTCATGTTATTTGCATCAATATTTGTTGCTTATGATACACATCAGATCTAGGCCCAACATTGTCTGGATGCTAAGAAATAAAAACCTACAGTATGTAAGAGATTAGGGCCAATTTGCATCACAGACTCTAGAATAGCCATTGTCTCTTATTCGACACTGTCTGAATGTATTAGAGCGTGGATGAGCGTGTCTATGTGTCCATGATTCCCTATGCTCCCTATACTGAGTGTGTGAGATGAAGCATGACGACATTCACTCCTGGCCAAACAGGAGCCTGGATGAGCCTCCATGGCTAGTCTAGTCTAATTCATAATCAATAATTAACAAATGTAATTTTAAAAACACGCTCTCAGTGTGTTAATCAGGAGACAGTGCTGATTGGGACTGTGTGCAAGCCCTTTGTAAACCTAATTGTAATTGTTTAAAACTAACAAATAAAAGATAATGTGATATGCGATGTGCTATATGCAAAATGTAATTTCACAAGACACAGTATCAATGTTTTAAAAGTGTAAACACCACCACCGTGTAGATTAGAGAGATTACAGCCTCGTCTCACACAAACAATATGCGTTAGAGGAAATGTAATGGTAAGACAAAGTCTAACAGAGCGTAGAGCCAGCCAGGCAGCCACAGGAAGAAAGAAAAAAAAAACAGCCATTGTGTTAGCCGCACTAGAACTGTCACATTGCCTCAGTCTGCCCTTCCACCCCCCACTGGGGGGGCCGAGATAGTTATTGTTGGAGCGAGTGGGGCCTAGGCCGGCACCTCAATGTCGTGAAATATACATCTGGGTAAGAAAAGCTGGACAAAAGACAAAGTTTTGCTTTGCGGGCTGCTACTGGTGTAACCCTCTGTGAAAATATGTGTAAGACATCCACAGGAAGGGCACAGCCTGGTCAATTTGGGGCGAGGTGCCTTGGGTGGCTTACACATATCTCCCATCTCCATTCCTGCCACTGTGCGTGCCCGTACGGATCACGAGCACGTGCACGCACAGAAGGGGGATTCTCCGTGGACTGTGGATGCATCTCCAGACATGGCAGGTGTTCAGTGGGCAGACACTGTCAGATTAGTGCCAGAGCTAAATGGGGGGAAGGCAGTGTGGGAGAGAGAGCGGAGGGTGGCAATTAAGGGGTTAAAGTTAAGGCGAACACGATGAGTTAACACAATGGGGATGAAGTCAGAGAGTTGGGGGCAACAGATGGGAATAGCGTAAATGGGGCCATCAGTATGGAGTTAGCCGTTACACTTGTGAGTTAATTTGTAAGATGTATTTAGCCCGCATGGCACATGCTAACATTTTACTGATACAACAATAAACTAAACTACAGTATGTGTAGCACTTTTATCTTCATATGAACATTTTTGTAAACTCTCATCAGAGGGCTCCCACAACTAGGGCTTTAAGAGATGCATAAAGAGCAAACATATTGCTGTAGGGGCACGCTCATTTTCTTTACAATCCCTCACTCTCTTTTACTACATCTTTTCTTTGGCAGATGAATAGGCATGTCCAGTCAGCTCTCCTCACATTGATTCGGCCTGACGTCCCAACCAGCTCAGCACAAACTCCCTATGGTCAGCGCGCTAGTGTTGAGAGCTTGTGTGTGTGTGTGTGTGTGTGTGTGTGTGTGTGTGTGTGTGTGTGTTGCAGTGCTTGCTTGGATGAAAATGTCCATTGTTTGTATGCTCTAAATGCGTGCGACTGTGTGCATGGATGACACTAACTATTGGTGCAATTCCTGCCTAAAACTGCAATTAGAATTTATCTTTGAATTCACCTCAGCACTTAAACATAAGGCATAGATTTAAACATAGTACACCCATTCCATCCTGTGCAGTTATGTCTATTAATAGCTCAGATCGTGCTAAGATCCTGGCAGTAGAACGCCAGTTGTGGCATATGCCCAGGATAGCCTAACACAATATGTTTTGTGTCACCGCAGAGCGTATGTGCGCACCGTAATGCCTGTGTGCAAGCACTCAGGGGCTGTTTGGGTGCATGTGTGCTGATGTCATCCAAATATTCAAACAGCAGATTGCCTGCACCAACACACCCCTGCCTGCAGATAGCATGTGACTGTCCTTATGCCAGTGTTCAAACCTCAGTAAGTCACAAAGCTTCACCTAGTACCTAGTATGCAGGGGCCAATAATCCTCCCAGGCTATTGCAAAATAAACAAATGCATAATATATACAGACACAAGTTAACTAAAGTGCCACATTAGTATTACCTTGACAGTTGTCTGGATGAAATGAGAAGCTGTCATCTCAGCTTTTCATTTCCTGGGCTTATCAACAAAGTCACCCGGGAAATAATTAATATCCCTTTTGTAGGACAAGAGAGGTCAAGAAGAGAAAGGCGATGGTATTTCCTTACACACACAAAAAACCTTAGTCTAGGCAGATAATAGTCTCTCTCTCTCTTGATTGAATGTTAATGCAGTCGACATGATTTCTGCAAGACATAATGGAGCGTAGATCCCTGGTCTTTCCGGTCACCTGTAAAGGGCAAAATAAATTAGGCTAACTGCTCTCCGAATGTGGTGGACTAACGGCAACATACCAGATCAAACCTGGATCATATTCATTGTTAAGTTCATTATTTAGCTTCCTAAGTGCCTGCCATTGTGAGAAACAGTGAAATAGTGCAGGATTCATGCGCAGGATTCGAGCAACCGCTCCAGTGTACCTAAGAGATTAGACAGCCATGAGCTCCGCAGCCACATGCATGCATAAACTTGCTCACATTTGTGCCCATCCCCCCCTTCTTGTTCAACTCTCCACCCGGTTACACAACATATAAATGGATTATTCTTCATACCATTAGGTGACCTGCACAATGAGTGGCTTTTTATCATAGATGTCCTTCATATACCGGTGCAACTGATTAACTACAGGGAGGGAAAGACCAACAAAGAGAGCATAGGAGCAAAACAGACAAGAGTCTGTCATTTTTCACTGCAGGTAAAGGTTGATGGCTACTTTAAATCAATCACATATGGGCCAACAAACATGTGCAGTGCGCACACACAGACACTTACATATTCGTCACCTTCCTAAAATAACGGCCTATGTAATTTTTTCAGGTTTTGCAGAAAAGACAAAAAGCTGAACCAGATAATGTCCATTATATAGATATAATATAGACGTGATATAGTTATTATTATTCATAGGCCAGGGGTAGAATCGCAGGATCTGTTCAACTGAGAATGTAGGCTATTTTACCAGAGGTGGCCAGCATCATGAGATGATTTAGGCAAAATTACTTAGGCTATTATTTTAGGAAGGTGACAATATGACAAAACACAGAAATGATGGAAACCAAACATTCACAACGTTTAAGGACATATAGGAGAGACAGAAATATCAATTTTTAAATGTTGCATAGCCTTCGGATGAGAGATTGTCTTTGTTGTTTACAGAAAAGTGCAATATGGGACCTATAGTTTTCGGTGTGTGGATTGGCCAGTGTGGTAGACACTGTAGTATAATCTGTTGGCATTAACTTGCTCTCTAAAAAAAAAGCACTCTCGGCAGGGATTAGATTATCATGGTGAGGTCAACTCAGACTCTGCCTTTCTAATTCAGTCTCTCTGTTTTGTGTTTGTCTAATTCAGTCTATCTCGGTTTGTGTTTCTCATCATAATGCTATCTATATGTGTTCTGCTTTCCTGACCTCTGCAAGGTGCAGATTTTAAAAAAAAAATCACCCATATAGATCAACCATTAAAAATCATCAAGTGAATGCATACTGGTAGCACATAGCATCCGATTCTTCATTAAAATAAGCACACTCCAATAATATCGTACTGGACTAAAGATGGTCCAATCAATATACAGAATGGCTACACTTTGTATTACCATAGTACCACTGCATATGCACAAATGATACCACTCCGCTTTGCCCCAGAAATTGGTCCACTGTGCTTTAACAGTACCACTCCATTTTCTTCACAGCTGCTTTAACATTTAAATCAAACCTAATGACATCATATTTTGTCAGTGTGAGCATGTTATCTTCAAATGTCATGTATATTTTCTCACACATCATAACATCCTTCTGCACTGTATACTGTAGTAATTACATGGTGTGCTTTCAATACACAATACATTATTATAAGTGGTGTATAGACTTACCTACATCTGTATATAGTTAGGCCTACAGTAAATGTACATTCACATTAACTAAATATTAAAATGCTACAGTTGTACTGCTTTAAATTGTTTAGGCTTAATGATAAAAGCAATCATCAATTCAATATGATCAACTTTCTCATTTTACAAAGAGGTGTAACAGAACAGAAGAAGAAACAGTTAACCCAAGGGTGTAATTTCCCATTTCTTGTAATGTTTTAGATAAGGACTGAGTAAAGGTAAGGTGATATGAGCTTTGCGAATTTACCCTGGAGCAAAAGAATGACAGCTGGCAGCAAGGTTTGGATTAGGTTTCCCATAGAGTGCTGCATCGTTTACACCACGACCTCATTGGAGGAGAATGGGAGTATAGTAACCTGATTCTCTGAGACCCATCCAATCTCGTGGTGTGTTGTCTCAGAGGGGAAAAACAGACGGGATCTGTGGACATCTTACGCATCCCTCACATATTCCATCTGGACATTTCCCCAGTGTTTCGGAGCTTTGCTCTGCCCTGCTCTGTATACTTAAGGGACTATTTCAAAGGGGTGTGGGGGGTTGTAAAATCTGTATCTGATTCTTACGACCTCCATGTCATGGTCATGGAGCATTTATCATATAGTTTTTGAGATTGCAGGTACAGTAAATTAAGCTGTTTACTGCCAGTGATGGATACTAAAAACATTCAGACCTCTGGTTGTTTGGTAAATGAAAACCAATTACACACACTGAACATTAATGCTTCTATGTAATTTAGGCTATATTGTATGTTCAATAAGCAGTGTCCCATTGAAAACAGTGGTTCGGAGGGTGCATACTGACACCTGCTGACATATGCAGCTGTGCTAACCCTAGCAATAAACATTCTACCTGAGACCTACGTAACTATAAATAGCTCATTCTGTACCTGTGAAAGGATTTGAAACTATATGTGTTACGTTACTATACAAAACATATTAAAAGGTGATACGTTTAGATTTCAATTTAGGTTAGAATAGATCACGTCTTGTCAAAATCATTGCTTACTGAGCCTTTAAAGAAGAAATGTTGTGAATTCTGACAAAAAAAAGTGCCAACAAATTTAAAAACAACTTGGATATGTCTGGAAGGCTACTACATATGGCTACGATTGTCACATTTAGGCCTAGATACTGTATGTATCTGGTAGTACCATATACTAAAATTTATATCTATGGCATACAATTTATGATACTTCTAATTTCTTCATTTTTTGACTGTGTTCAGTTGGATTTTACCATAAGATCAAGGCATGTTTAAATGTTTGGACTGCAAACTTTTATAAGTGAATGGATGATCCATCCATCACTCTAACACTCAGATTATATTTTTATTAGGACAACACCTTTTTTTATATTAGTCTGAAGGAGCATTCTTAAATTGCTAAAATACAACAAATGAGCCAAGTTAATAGCTGTAAAGATATGGATTTGTTGGATATTAACATTCATTATTATTATTTTTTTTAAGACGTCTTTATAGTGTAGATTGTCCACATACCCGCCAGACACTAGTCCCGTGACCTAATCTCGATGATTAGGCCTTTAAAAGAAAGAAATAATTTTTGGCACACACTGCCAATTGATCGTCCTGACTGGAGAGTTTACCCTAATAACTAGGATTACCTCCCCACATGTTGGTCTGTCTAGGGAAGATGGGGGGGGGGTGGGGGGGGGGGGCCGCTA
>JAODUK010000003.1:512645-527232 GCA_027564635.1 Typhlichthys eigenmanni | reverse complement strand
CCCCCCCCCCCCCCCCCCCCCCCCCCCCCCCCCCCCCCCCCGCTATAGAATGTGTTGCACATGATGTGCATTTGTGTTTTAGTGTTTGGGGTGTTAAGATTCAAAATTGCTCCGTTAGGGGTTGAATAATGAAAGCCTACTAGTATGTTTGCACACTGTATTCTTGTGAAGAATTGCACAGCTCCTTCAAACGATACCAAAGCATAGTGTTGTTATCCTCAAACGCTGGTTTACTTTAATTGGGTCTAATGTAAATAGCATTTACCGGCATTGCATTACCTAACTGATTACTGTTCTACCTACCATCAACAATGTTGTCCTATAACTGAATAGGACAACATTCTCATGGAAACAAACTGGCTCATTACCATCTCTGTTGTAGTGTTATACAGGCCTTTAAGGCTTCTAACAAGTGGCAAACCGGGTCAAAGTCAAGATGTTACCGAATGAGCCATGCAGACAAGGTGACTGAGAGGCCATTCAGACAATGGGGAGAAAAGGAATTCTAGTAATCCGCTGCTGATCCCGTACAATGGCAGCCCTGTGTGTCCCGCTTGAGCCGTTCACTACCACAAGTCTGCTTTGCATAGCCATCGTTCACACTGATAGCCCACTCATTGTCCCAAATCGCTATAATAAAGGTAGAGCAGAAGAACACTAGGGTACTACCGTAGTCAGGAGACCTGAGTCAGCAACCCTTATGTCAGTAGCTGTAAATCGCATCATACTGTACGGTAGCCTTGGATGTGTTCCATCGCGATGATCAGTTCAGAGCATTTGTCATGTTACGGTACAGTTCACTGCTGCTAACTGATTTGACGCGGTCACTGACGAGTCGACTACATAAACTCAGATAAAGCACCCTCACCTGTTTCGTGTATGTTCAAGACACGATAAAATGACCTCAACATACATACAGTACAACTGCATGATCTACACGAGTCAGCGGGATACGGTACTGCCCAGTAACCTAATAGTCCCGTACAGTAGGCTACGAGCACTAGTCCTTACCTTGTTATCCGGCGACGGTCCGCACAGGAAACCCCATCATCATCAAAAACAAAACAAAAAAAGCGACGAAGCAATACTCAAAGTTGCAAACGATGGCACTCGTTATCCTTCTATAGCCCCTTTTTAACACATAAAAGTTGACAATCACTGTTGTTCGCTGCCTACCTGCGTCGCCGTTATCAACCGCCGTGACGAGCCCAAGTGACGCGAGAGATAATAACTTGCGAGAACAAATGATCCCCCGCGCGCGCGGCGACACCGAGGGATGGAGTTGGTGGGCGCGCGCAGACGATTTAGGATTGCGTTGGCTTTACATGATTTGTTTGCTGAAATTAGCACGTGTGTGGTGCGTGGTGCACAACTAATGAGTGGGTTACGACTGGAACATCTTCATTATTAAATGAAGGTAAAGTAAGGGGTAGGCATAGGCATCTGGTAACTTCCATAATATATCCATAGTTGACATACAGTTGGATTTGCTTGTTGTAGACTATGTTCAAGATGTTTAGGTTTAGTAGCCTGGCCTTAATATGATCACTCCTGTATCCAATCAATGTGCTGATAGCTCAGCAGACGTTCTAAATTATTGATGTAGGCTATTTAAGGTGATGCTAATAATATTATTACCATAAGAAAATACAATTCAACCATATAGTGCATCCCTGCTACACTGCGGATTTGAAAATAGTAGATTTCAGTTGTCCCAGCTGAAAGGACTATTACATTTTGAAGGGCATAGCATTGTTCTTCTTCCTCACTCCAATGCACAAGGCAGCACCACTACGACAGCACGAAAGACCAGCAAACTTAACTGCTATACCCAACATTGGCCACCAGAGGGCTCGAGTAGGCGTAAAGACAATATTGAAACTATAGCCAACCTAAACCTTACACACTTTATTGAGTGTTCTGGTTTTACTGAAGATGGCGACAAAGCTTAATTGTTGGACAATGGGCAATCAATACTCAATGGACAATCAATACACAATAAAGAAATTACCACTTATGGTAACCTACATACATAAATGTGTTAGCACCAACACTAAAAGTAAAACTAATAGTAGGCTAATACTTCCTTACTGAAGTGGATATGAAAGACCAAATATTATGTATCTATTTATTTGGTAAAATAGTTAAATAAATACTAGGCTATATAATGTTTTTAAATGGAATTCCTAATTATTAAATGTGATATATGTGAATGTGCAATGTATTTTTGTCCATCTTTGATCAATGTATTTTTGTCCATCTTTGATAGTCATTTGAATAGAGGAGGAGGCGGTTCCACCGAGTATGTAGGTTTCCAAAAGCCACACTGATTCCAATAATTAGTCCTTGTTCGAAGCTGAACGTGCTAATTATTGAGATCAGCAGTTCTACTGTTCTATTGCATGGCATACACTCGGTACATTTTCACACATGAACCCAAGTGCTGTGGCACTGGCACTTTCAGACCATTCAGTACATCATGAATCACAATTAGTTATAAGAAAAAAAAACTATATATATAGTTGATGCGAATTGAGCAAAGACGACATAGTCTAGACATGTCCGCTTAATTGTCCACATATTTGTCCACCTGGATCTTTGAAAACGATGCTTACAGTTAAAGGTGTTTGTGTTTCAGCCATTACCAAAATAAGCAGAACCAAGGGCAAGACTTAACATCCTTTTAAGTCTTCCATTTTCACTTTTCCAAACTGTTGAATAATGAATAATTTACCTTTCAAATGCACGGTGACTCTCCTCTCTTTGTTTACTTGTTGAATGTGAACTGAAGATAGCCAAGAGTGGTACAGGTTGGAGTCAAATTATGTAATTAGTGCTAAATGTTCCTGGCACTGAAAAAGTAAACAATGGGAAATGTAAATTTTGTTGAGTTACTTCATCAAGATGGCTCAATTTGGACAGGCCAGCATTAATCAGCTGCCCCACTCTTCCGCCTAGTCCTAACTAATCTAATTTACTCACCCATCGCTGATGATCTTTCCGCTATCAACAGTTTATAATCTGAGTCATCTATGTTCCTCAATCTAATCTTGGAACAATACCGCAGACATAAATACAGGAAAACAAATGACCATTGCTACATTTTTCTTCCCTCAAGGTTTACCAAATTCTCTCTACAAAGTATGAAGATTTACCACCACTATAATGCCACTTGAATTATTTTAATATTTTATGCAAATAATTAGTAATTAATATAACAACTGTATATTTAGATGCACCTGCATCTAAATATACATTTTCTTTAAAGCAATTATGTTTCTTTTGCTTTGAATTTCTTTACATTGCCTATAGTTTTTTGTTTTGTTTAAACTTTCAACCAATTAACTGTTTATTTTTAGGTTGTATACGAAGGGTAAATATATGATAGGGTGGGGCATAATTCAGGGTGGGTGACATCCATGGAACTGAAGTTGACCGCCTTCAAGTTAATTTCTGATGTTGTGATCACAAGGACTGCAACTGCCACACCGACCCAGTTTATGACAGGTAAGAATTTAATATATGTAGCCATTGTTTGTATTGAAGTATTTTAACACTTTCTACACATATAGCGACGTAACTGCTACAAAATCTTACTAGATCATTATTAGAAATTATATTTGAGCTGTATGAGCCTTCATGTTTGCAGAAACCTCATGAGTGAAGCTGTACCAAAATAGGCACTTTTTTTTAGGCATTACCTGTGATTTCACTGATTTGTCTGGTGTGTCTTTTCAGAATACAGTATATAATAATATAGCTGTCATATCTGTTTAGACACTGGCCCACTGGTCCATTGCAAACCCAGATAAATGCGCAAAAGAACAGTCTTGAAAATTTAGGAGGTTGTGATTTCCTTCAAGTTCAGATTTATTTTAATATTCAAATACCACACTTGTGCACTGCCTCTCTCTGCCTTGTCCAACACACATCAGAACTGGATATCAGTTACAAACTCAAATAAGATGTTAAGATATGTTTATTTATCCATAAATAACCATAACATGTATGATTCTAACTAACAGTCACACTGCAAAAATGCCCTATCAAATATAAGTGCAAAAATATTTGATATTTGCTTGTTTATGCTTAAAACAAGCAGATGTCGCTGTCAGTGCAAACAAGTGAAATTCACTTCAAGGAAATGTGCTCTTAAGTCACTAGATAAGCAATTTATATTAGAAACAAGTCCTACTAGAGTTTACATTTAAAAGCAAGATTATCACACTTAGATCTAGTGTAGAGATAGTGTTTGCATAAAGATCTGAATATCTGGGTCACTGCAACAATATGGGGCAATTTGTTACAATGTATAGAGACATATTGGAGTGCACATTGGACAACAACTTTTATCATCAAATTCATGATATTATCAATAGTTTATCGGATATACAATTAGAAAAACCATAGAACTCTTTTTTTATTGTAAATATTATGATCAGGGATGGGCAGTATTTATGATACATTTGAATTAAATATTTGACATACAAAATATTATTTTGAAAATTTTACTTAATAGAGTTGGAAATGGTTTCATATTTTGTATCAAAATACTTTTTTGTTTTGTAGTTTAAAAATATTAAATAATACTTTCTGTGAGACATTAACTTGGTGCAGCCTCTGATTTGTAGCCTGGTGTAACCAGACCCAAAATTCACTTGGTGAACAGGGTCTGGACATGCTCCATTTACAGTCACCATATCCTATTATGCCTATACCTTTGGTTAATTTTGATACTGTTGGACAGCCTTTAACCAATCAGCGTTGCTACAACTGTTTGAATTGCTTTATATAGCTCTACCACCATTTCGAACGCTTGACTTCAATGCATAGCTTAAGCATCATTACATTTAACCAGCCCCACTGGTCGCTGATTAGTCCACCATCCAGGGTAGTGTGAATGCTAAAGCACACAACAAAAATATTGTAGCCTTTGTAATGTGTTTCCGATGAGGGAGCACCCTTTGGCATTGAAGGGAGAGGTGTTTTTGTTTTGATCAAGCTCAAGTATCAACAAGCTTTCTCCAGAATGACAGACTATACCTTTAACTAACTTGGTCCGTTTACAGGTGAAGGGTAGATCAAATAGTCTAGAGTGATTTCATACTGTATTGGAAAAGTATTTTATAGCATTTTTAAAATACAAAAATACAGTAGTTTATTTTGATACATTGCGTGGCTGCTGTATTTTGTAGTTTTGATACACTCACAGGGTATTTGGTATATAATTTAAAAACACACTTTGATGTATTTTTGCCCATCCCTGATTATGATTATATGTTTTTCAAACGATAGTTTGCAAAAGACAACCTCAGTGAAGTGTATTATCAAACCAGCAGTATGTTTTACTTTCTAGTACATGCTCAGCTATAGCCCACTGCTTTTCAAAATTAAAGATTGGAAATTGCATGCCAAGTTTAACCTTTGTGCCATTCAGTTCATGTTTAACTGCATTTATATGATCATATGATACAGCCTTTGTAAAAATGTAAACTGATAAGGGGAAAGGTATCAACTCATTGTTATAATCATTTCCTCTTGCTTTGCAGGTAGGGATCACTTAGAGAAAAATCAAAACCCACCGTATATTTAATTCTAATTGGTTAAAGGAGTAGGCAATAGCCTACAAGCGCAAACATCTCTAGAGCAGACAGATTGTAGCCAACTGTAAACTTCCAGAACCTCTAGGCTACGCTGAAATGTCAAGCGCTGACTACGTTGCATTGCGATGCAGTAAAGACCCATCCTGCAAAGACATCCAGATGACTATCCAAAACGCAAGCTTGGTCTACGACCTGGATTTTCCTGGTGATGGCTCTCCCTGGCTGCGGATAATCATATCTGTGGTGTACTTCATTGTGGCTATTGTAGGAATGTTGGGAAACCTAATAGTGATGGGCCTACTCTATTTCACCCATACAATCACCACCGGAAACATCAATTTCTTTGTTTTTAACTTGGCGTTAGCTCAGCTCCTGCTCTCCTTGACCTTGCCATTTTGGGCTGTGGAAATGGCTCTGGACTACACCTGGCCATTTGAGCTGGCCACCTGCAAGGCCGTGTCCTTGCTCACCGGGGTTACCGTGTTCGCCAGCTGCTTCTTTCTAACGGCTATGAGTTTGAGCAGGTACTGCTCCGTGGCGGGCGCGCTCAAGCCCACTGCCTCCCTATGCAACAGAGTGTGCTGTTCTCAGGTGGCCACCATGTTCATCTGGACCGGAGCGCTTGTGGCAGCCATGCCCAGAGCTATATTCGCCGAGATTGACAACGTGGGCATAAGCAATGACACGACTTGCCTCCTCCGTTTCCCATATGGTACATCCTGGCTTGGAATAAACCATCTGCTGAGAGTAGTGCTGGGGCTTTTGCTTCCCTACAGCATTATCAGCCTCTCATATTTGCTGCTCTTGCGCTTCCTGTGTCGGCATAAACTGAGAGGGATCAACCCGCGGCGAAGGTCCAATGTTTCAAAGTCTGTGGCAGTGGTGGTATTTTCATTCTGTGCCTGCTGGTTTCCATATAACATAATCACACTTTGGAGCGTCCTAATTCACCTCGATGTCATTGAGCTCAGTCCCTCGTTTTACCTGGTTCAAACATACATCTTCCCCCTGGCCAACTGTTTGGCTTTCACTAGCAGTTGCTTCAATCCTGTAATTTACTGCCTAGTTCGTAAAGAATATCGCATAGCACTTAATAATCTCTTCTTGAAACTAGTTTCGTCAAATATCAGTCTCTATGACATTAATTCAAATGGAGGGCAAGGCCAAGCTGGGCAAATGGCCATCCCACTTAACAACATGGACAGCCAGACAGTCCAATCAGACACGAGAAGGTTATAGCGCCAGCTTCCAACATTCCATCTCGTTTCCACCCATTTAAAAGTATTGTTTTAGTGTCATAGTGAAGAATATAATTAATAACCGTATAGCTTATTGTGACAAGGATTCTGTTTTTGAATTCATGCCTTTACTGAGCTATTACTTTCCTACGAAGGCCTGAATATTCTTCAGTTATGGCTGTCTTGCGGTTATGAATAGAATGGGCTACTGAAGCAGATGAGTCTTGGTCCAAGAGGACACGTTACAAGTTTCAACTATTGAAACACTGATCAAATGTGGTATTGAACAAGGGGTAAATTCTATACATGAGGTCAAGCGCCCCAGCCCCTCACAATGTTAATTTGACTTCTAATTTAGGCTCCATTTTTATTACACTCATAATATATTTTTGTATTGTTTTCTCATTTTACTCTTGCTGAAGTACAAAAGTCGTTGCTTTGTTGGCCCTCATATTGTGTTGTTTATATGTTTATCACGCAGCTATATAACCTCAGCATAATACAGAAAAATAGTTAGAGTAATAGGCTAATATAGGATACTATATGTGACTGACAGTGCCAAGAGTTTATTGTATCACTGCTAACAGAAACAATGTAATTACTTAATTACTTCCATTATTAATACTAAATGTGAAAAGTTATTGCCTGTACAAACTATTGATGTCACTGTGAAAGAGTGATTGTGCTCATATTGCTTTAGGACTGGATTAACAAATTTGTCATGGGGTTGAATTATGTTAATTATTTTTTTATTTTCTATTTTTTCCCTGTAATGTCTGTTGACCTTGTGTTCATTTAATTAAAACGTTTTTAGTAAACTATGTATGGCACTGTACATTATTACATATACTAGATACTTAACTATGATTTCTAAACAAATAGGCCTAATAAAAATAATAATAGTAGTATTACAGCAATATTTGATCATTAATGTGGCCTAGTTTGGGATTATTATCCACAAGGTGGTGATGTTGGTGTTTGTAACCAGTGTGTGTCAAAATGCCAAACAGAGAATATGTAGCCTGAAATGTAAATACTTCAAATCCATTAGTGTAATTTCCATACTGGTATATTCCCATGCATTGGTGGTATATGTTTAGCAAATGGATTTAATATTGTTTAGTTTCAAATACAATTGTCCACTGATGCCTAAAAAAAAACATGCAATAATTTAGGTTTTTATTAATTCATTCAAATCACTTCGGGAAGAAATCACCTAAAAATGAATACATTCCCTTTGCTCAAACGATCAAATATACTTACATTAACAATACTCTATATAAATTAATTATACCTACGATAACTATCATTGTGAATTAAACAACCAACATTTACAGTATATAACCACACAACATAAGGGGTTTTATAGGATATGGCTTATCCAAGGGGCATGGCTTATCAAAAGAAATGTCAAGTAAATGAACATAATATACCTGGTCTACATTCTATCGCTTTGTCACAGTATTGTGACGGTAGCTTAATTGTACAGGACAGTAGCTGGACTGCACTGCGGCTGCCAAGGAATCATTTCTGAAGGGTTTCATTCCAAAGTGTAGAGATGTTTTGTTTTGTTAGGAACCCACACTGCTAAAGTCAACATTTTAAATAAAAAGGTAAAATCTTTAACAATCATGTGTTTATTTAATTCCAGTGAGTCAGTTTTAATATTCTGGATTTCTCAGTTCGGAATGAGAGTCTTCACTTTTAAATTACCAGCATTTAGATAAAGGACAGTTCCAACCAAAATGCAAGTTATATAATTAATTTGGCTGACACAGAGAATGAGAACCATTTCACATAAATCAGAGAAAATCTTTAGCAAAATCTGTCATTTCTGTTCTTTTACTTTAGCTGCCAGCCAACAAGAGACATTTGCTGGACTTTCCTAGAATATGACAACCCTTAGTAATGATCTGGCAATGGGAAAGGTTGTAAAGACCCAAATAAAAAATAAGCCAGCCAGCTGACATTATGCAAGCCATATAAAGAAATCTAACTAAAACAATTGTGTACTATTAATATGTTTTTCTTCCACCCAATGGCTATTTCAAGACAATTAGATTCAAGCCTTTACAGGCCATTATGGCAAGACAGCTATAAGGGCACGATTTGAGAGGTGTTTTATATCACTGACCCTCATCCAGAAAGGTTGCAATTTTCTATGAAGTTTGCTTGTTTTTTGCCTCAACATAAAATAACATATGGGCATAGCTTACACTCCGTGTATTCAAAAGGCATTCAGGTTATGGACTGCAGTGTTGTGAGATGGCAACAGAAGCACAGTATTACATTCCAAAATACTGTATTGCAATGCATGTGATAATAAAGCATAATTTAAAACTAGATTACTTAAAACTGCAATCCAGCATTGTTGAAAGTACCACTGCCAAGCTTCTTATAAGAATGACATTTTGTAAGTCAGATGTTTGAAAAATTAAACACACACATGCTATGCCGTACTTTTTATAAGAACCTATAAGAACTTATTAAATCCCACATACATGTTCATCAGCAATGGCACCATACAGTACATAGTGGATTGCAGCATTAAGAGTAACTTCGGCAAAATCAGCATGACCAAAGGCCTACTCGAATACAAATAAGGTTATACACCAAGCGACGTTATAAATGTCCAGAAACATTAACGTATAAGTTTGCTTAATTTATATTCGCCTTAAAAACATTATTAATATCAACCATGTAATCTGCAATATCATTTATTCCAGCCTACATAACTAACACTGTGTATTAATGTATCACCTGACTTCAAAAAAGAAATACATATAATATACAAAATACTTTACAGGTTTTTTTGTTGGTACGTTGTTGGGTCATGCAGCACAAATGCTAAGGCAGTCAACTCCTGTGCAGACATACTAGTACATATACAGCTTGTCCCTGCTTTAAAAGGGTTTTTTGTGCTATTGTAGTGTTGTGTCCATATTTTCTATGTTTTATAATGTAGAAGGCTTAATATCAGGCCTCGCCTAAAAAACTAAAAAGTCAGCTGGTTGTATTACCAAAAAGCTTTAAACAGACACTCCTCGATTTATGCCTGAAATTCCCCTTGTGGTTGAAGCCAGTGTTACAAGTACGTTGTTGTTGTTTTGGTTAGGCACTCAGAGAGGACCTAGTGCTGAGTAGCATTTTCATTCCTCTCTACATCTCCCCTGCATTGCTCATAGCCTCTCTCCATTTTCCACTCCTCCCCCATACAACCGACCACACTCTTGTTCAGTTGTGTTCTGGACAAAAACAGTGATTTGGGGAAGAAATGTGGTGAGCTACTGTACAACACAAATGAAGGAGGAGTGTTCCTTTTATGAAGAATGTCATGTCAAAGAGTAAACTGGCATAATTACATAATGTTCTAGCTCTCATATTGACACCTGCATCTAAAAAGCACATGCAGAACTGTTTAGAGTCAACGTTAAATACATTTGATTTCACTACTCGCTAAAATGTGCAACATCACAAAAGTTTTTTTGATTATATGTCAATTATAGGGCAGTTTATAAAACAGTAAACCAAAACCCCAAATATCTGTTGCTCAGGAGTCACTGTTGAACAATCTACTCTATATTTAACTCTGGCCATTTTATAATTAATTTTTAAATAATTTTGTGAAAGTTTGCTATATAAATGATTAATAATAGCAGCAAATGAATACTGAGTTCATACTTTAATTCTACTAGCAATACAGCAGTTTGTTGATGAAATACTCTATATTAAAATCATACAACAGCAATACACCAGTGATATTGAGCTTTACCAATAAAATCAGGCTTTAGAAAGATAATGACATCCGGGCTCAAATTAAAAAGCTAATATATAAAAGATAATTTTGCCAAGGTGAGTTAAATACATTATAATTCACTAGACTGCACCTGAGCTTTAATTTTATTTCCAAAGTAAAATATAACAAAATAATTATGTAAGAACAGACTATACTTGAAGCAGCAATGTAATAAACATATTAAAGAGCAATTATATATGAGAAACAATTTGCTCATTCTGAATGGACGCATATAAATACAATTATATGACTTTTTTTATTATATTCAGAATCTGAAAAGTATAGTTGGCAAATAATTTAGATTTAGTTTCTTACAGGTATCAGTATAAAGGAAAAGGCCTTCTTCTACATTCTGCCTCTTGCCCTTTGAACAAAGAATGAATCAGTGAATGAGAAATGATTCCATCTTTATCAAATATTGTACACATCTCGTCTTACCGCTGTGTTTACGTTTACTATTGCCGTTGGTGTGGCATTGGCTTATAATTCAGTAGATACATGCAGACAATGTACAGCAGCAACTGCTGCTTATACTAAAGTGATTGTCAAGGTCTTGTACAGGCGAAGTTCAAATATGTGCAAAGTTTGTGAGAATGTTGTAGGACAAACCCTCCAAAGCACCTGCTGGTTTCTGGAGAAGAACGCGTCGTGATTCACTGTATCACATTTCTTAGCTATCAAATCAGTCTTCATAACCCCGCGAAAATGAGGCATCATGAGCTCTGCTTACTTCATCTGTCAGTCAGGATCCGTAGCTCTGGTTAAGAACCTAAGGGGGAACGGGAAAACAACTGTTGATTGCAGTTTCACTTTTATTATAAATGTAAGTCACACATGGTTCAGGTTGAAGCTTCAGAAAATCTAGTTTTTTTCTTTTCTTAGAGAGCTGTTCACTGTCTGAAATAACAAACACTTTATATAGCGCAGCAGGATTCAAAGTTATGTGTTTTCTATTTGCATTCCACTTGATGATGTTATGTATGGACTGAAAGCCTGATGTAATTAGACCCAACAGTCACTTTGTGAATAAGTTCAGGGCATGCTCCATTGGGGATCATTTACAGTCTTTGCATTATAATGGGCATAGACCTCGGGCTAATTTTGAAACTATTGCAGCAGACTGTAACCGTTTAGCGTTGCTACAACTGCTTCATCTAGCTTTACCACGATTTCAAAACAAACGCTTGAACTCATCATTGTACTTAGCCACCCCCACTGGTCACTCATTGGTCCTTCAGCCATGTGACTGTGCAAATGAACGCAAAGGCAAACAGGGTTTCCAGAGAATAATCTCAGCAAAAATTGAGCCGAGAGCAATAGTCGAGCAGAGCCAGGTTACTAAAGACCTATAGCAAACTTTAATACTGTATATCGCAGAGCTGCTATAATGGCTTGAGCCTGTCTGGCGTGATAACAAATCTGGAATACCCTAAACTATTTTTTAAATTAAATATAGCTATGAGGGAAATGCTTGTAATTTTGTTACTTGTTGTTTAATAAAAACGTGTGTCTAAATAATGACGTACTTACACACCTGCAACACCATAGAAAAGAAAAGGCAGCAATCATTTCAAATGATCACTCTTGTTTTTCACAATTGATATTAGCGCTGGGACAAGAGGTCTGAAGGCTGGCAAGGTATTTAATGAACAGCAACATAGTACATTGTACTGTAGAGTTGTCACAGAGTAAAGTTACAGTATACTGGGTGTCAAATCTGCGTCATAGGACAGAGGTGCGTCATGGCAGCAACCCACAGAGGGGCATTCATAAAGACTGCCACTGTTTGCTGTATTGCTGCAGATGACTCAAATGCTATATTTCAGCAGCTATGGCACATTTTTCAACAATGGCACTTTTGTTATTAGTTTTGATTGGCACAGGGTGATATTCACTTCAACCTCAAAGCATGTGCAAACCACATAACTCTTTAATTGTATTATTAACAAATCTTGAGCTGCATAGTGCTTAACACGGCATCATCAGTTTAACACAGCTTCATATATATATGCTTTGGTTTTCATGTGGCTTTCATAACTCATCTTTTTACCAGACATGTCATATATTATAATACATTATCGCTGCAATTGAGGTGAAAACTGAAGTGCAATCATCAAATTCGTTGGCATAAATAAACAAGTGTAGTAAAAATAGCTGGCCTCCCACGGATTGCACATAACTCAAGAGGATGAATGATGAGCAGTGGACATTAGCAGAAATCAAACCTGATCTGTGAGCATTCGAGGCTTGATTTCAGGAATGGGGCCCCTCAGCTCGTCTTCCACAGCCATGAGTCTGAAGCAGACAGAGGGCAAGACACAGAAATGGTGGTCCACTAAATTGATCAACATCTCCTTCCTTGGTCAAATTAAACAACTGCACATACACTTTTTTCAAGGCAAGTTTTTCTGTTTGTAGGGGCACTTAAATGATTGTTGTGGCTGTGGACTGATATCTTTACATTTATGGATTTATCTTTATTTATATTTTTTACTATAGTTAGGTTGTTTTATTATCTGTCTCAATAAGCATCATGACTATTATATATTGTATTATTTATATTGACATAGAAAATGACATTTCATTGTGTTCTATTGTACATTCTACTTTTAAATGCATATGACAATAAACTTGAAACATAAAAATTTAAACTCTTTTTAGTCTGTATGTGTAAGTGTGCAGTGTTTTTGTTATCATAAAGTATAATCGATTATTCGTGGTGATGCACCAATTTAAAAAAAAAATCTGTCCGGATACCGACACCGATTTTATACTTTTAAAATATATTATTCATACATTTATTTAAATATATACATTTTAATCCAGGTAAACGCATGAAATCAAGAAAAGGCAGAATTAATGTTGAATTGACAGTAATTTAATTGACAAGAATTGACCACAAAGATAATTTTTCAGTATCAGCCTTTAGAAAGGAATATCGGACTACCACCAATCTCGTATTTTGAGTGGAAATCGGCCAACTCTGACCTCCTGCCGATCGATCGGTACATCCCTAATTTATATACATTACAATTAGATAATTTAGCAGATACTTGTGTCAAAATTGTCTTATAGTTAGTATTAAGGACGTAGAGGTTATTGACTCAAACACAACTAATACTTCTAACAAGTTAGCTACAATGTAACTGTCATCACTGAGGGATTGAGCATTTTAATGTTTAAAATCCCTACAATGAGGCAACAAACATGCAAACAAGCCACTGAGGCAGAGCTCCTTTTCAGTGCATGAGTTCAACCTTTAGTTGACATACACCTCCCACCTGTTAATGATGCCTTTGATTTGTGTGTCCTTTTCAATCTGCTGCTGCTTGAGGCGCCGTTCGCTGTCGTCCAGGCGACTTTGGTACTGCTGCAGGATCTTGCTGGTCTGCTGTTCCTGTGAGACCAGTCTCTGTTCGTACTCCTCCAGTTTGCGGTGAGACATCTTGAGGCGCTCTTTCAGTGAATGTATTTCATCCTCGTACTCCTTCACCTGAAAGAGAAGAAATCTAACCGTGATAACAGTGCATACCCACATTCCGCTACTGCGGGGAGATATTCTGAATATCTCCATCTCTGAGTCAATATTAATATATATGTATGAAAAATGTGCAATATGAGTTACGGTAAATTGTCATTCAGAATACTGACATATACCAAATTCAAATGCTGACATGATCACGTCATGAACAACAAGAGTGGCTCCATGTTAACTTAAAATGCACGTGCACTGCATGTGCATGTACTGTGTCCAATCACGTGTCTCTGAGGTACATTCAGACAGAAGAGTGGTGCACCGTGTGCTGAATGTAGTTCTTTTTAACTAAGGAATTTCCAGTGTTGGGCAAGCTACATTAAAAATGTAGTGAGCTAAGCTACCAGTTACTCTACGTTAAATTAAGCTTCACTACACTGAAGCTACCCCCAAGAGAAATGTAGCAAACTAAGCT
>JAODUK010000003.1:484260-512545 GCA_027564635.1 Typhlichthys eigenmanni | reverse complement strand
TCAGGTGTGTTGGAGCAGGGAGACATCTAAAACATGCAGGGCTGCGGCTCTCTAGGACCAGGGTTGCCTACCCCTGGACTATGCCATTCAAAACCAAATAAGGGTGCAATTGCCATCGTGGTCAGAAGGGGTCGCCAGCATGCCAAGTGAACATGCTAACATGCTAGCTATCTTAAGTCAGAATAACCTGTTTGTTGACCACTGGCTTGAGCAGGTGTGGCTGAGGGGGCTGCAGCTGCTGAGGCTTCTTGGTGCTTTTTGTGGGCGTGTCTGTGGCCTCCTCTGCTACAGCAGCGGCAGCGGCAGCAGGAGGGGGACCTTGGTTCTCTCTAGCAGAGCTGGTCTGGTAGGGGAGTCCAGGGGCTGGGCTGTCTGTGGCTGACGGCTGTGCCTCCTGCTGCTGCTGTAGCTGTTGTTGTTGTTGTTTTGACTGTTGTTGTTGCTGTTGTTGTTGCTGCTGCTGCAGTTGATGATGTTGTTGTTGTTGCTGTTGTTGCTGCTGCTGCAGTTGATGATGTTGTTGTTGTTGCTGTTGTTGCTGCTGCTGCAGTTGCTGTTGTTGCTGCTGCTGCAGTTGCTGTTGTTGCTGCTGTTGCTGTTGTTGATGCTGCTGTTGTTGATGATGGTGTTGTTGATGATGGTGTTGTTGATGATGATGCTGTTGATGGTGATGCTGATGCTGCTGTTGCTGTTGCTGAGGGGGCTGTGCCTGCTGCGGGTGCAGTGGCCGTGGCAACGCCTGGCTGGCGGCAAAGCTTGATTCGGGCGACTCGAGGAGGAGGTTCCTGCTCTGGGGGCGAGCCTTGGGGGGCGTGGATGTGACCGCGGCGTTAAAGGAGCGCTGGGACTTGAGCAGCTGCTGCGGGGGCGGGGCGATGGACCCCTGACGGACAGGGTGGATGGTGGTGGGGGGCGTGGCCAGCGACGCAGGCGTTCCCGTCCCGGTAGCTGTGTGGGGCATCATTCCCATCATAAGCTGCTGCTGGAGAGACTCCTTAGAGGGAAGCAGACACGGGGATAGTGTGAAGCTCAAGCCACCGTGTTGTGAGTGATAAGTCATTGTCTTCCAGGACAGGACAGCGACACAGTGCACATACAAAGACATTATTTGAGAGGCGAGGGAGTCTAAACCATCACTAATATGTAAAGAATTCAAGTAGATTTTCACATTTTATGTGAAATAAAAGTGAATTAAAAGTAAAAAATAAAAGTAAATTTACTGATTTTATGTGGAGAATTTTGAATGTTCCAGCTATCTTCAAAATCTACATTAAAATAAAAAATAAAATAAAAAATAAAATAAATGTAATAAACATATTACCGTATTATGTATTATTTACTGTATCTACAATTGAAACTGAGGCGGGACTGTAACTGCAACAGAAGAAACATTCCCTCACGTACTCGCCGTAGTCAACAGATTAAATGTGTGCACGGGAAGCTGAGCGGTACCGACCTGGACCTGCAGTGACAGCTGGCGCCAGGCGTAATCGTTGCTCTGATTGTGCCGGGTGAAATCATCGCTGTAGCTGTGAGAGTGAACGATGCTGGGCTGCACCAGGCTGTTCTGCGACCGCAGCGCTGACAGGTCCTCGCTGCGGGAAAACACGCTGTTGCCAAAGGCCGGCGCGTAGTCGTGGTGACCGTTCTCCGTCTCCGGGGCGAGCAGGAGGGGCGGGGCCGCGAGCTGGGACTGAGCTGGGGAGTTCTGCGCGGCCAGATGGAACAAAGGGTTTTGGAAAGACAGGGGGAAGTTCATGGCGGCTGCCGCCTGCTGCTGTTGCTGAGATAGGGACTCGGTGGGGCCCCCTATGTGGCCGACCTGGCTCAGCCTCAAACCGGAGCCCGCTGAGCCCGCTGGCATATGTCCTCCCATTCGAAGGGGCCCGCCGAGGTTGCCAAAGCTGTGGCCCAGGCCAGCGATGGAGGCTTGGGAGGAGGTGAGCATGTCCCCCACAGAGTTCAGATTAGAAATGCTGTTCATACGGGAGTCCTGAAGGTCCATCATTGACACACTCTTATTCACGCTGTGCACCTTGCAGAAAGGAATAAGGCAAAACATGGTATAGTAAAATAACACCACTGCTTCTGAACTCACAAATGTAGAAGTCTGAATGGGCAGTTGTATAAATTATTTTTTTTATTATATACTGACTTAATTATATATATTTACTAGTTGGTTTGATGCATGAAATGTCAGACAAAATGGCATAAAAACAAAAGGTGAGAGCGACAAGCACATACCTTGGGGTCAGGCTCAGTGATGTCAGAACTGCTAGTGCAGTAGGCCGGGCTGGACCGAGCTAGCGGTGGGCGTGTCACGTAAAACACTTCCCTGGACGAGCGCAGGTCGCGACCCACGTTCCGCCTCATGTTCAGGTGAGACGAGAGCGCTTCTACAGCCGACACACCACTGGTTGGGGAAGGCAGGCGGGAGGTGTCGATAGAGCTACAAAGACAGGGAGGATGTAAATAAAACGCTTTGCATTGTCTACTGGGAACTCATTTACACAAGAAACAAATACAAATAAAACCAACACATTTGGGTATTTTTTTTATGTTGGATTCCTGTACCATCAAATAGAATGTGGCCATACTGTTTTTTGTGTTTTTTGTGTCCTTGTTACACCACCTTGCTAGAAATCTTGTTAGAAATCTTACTTAAACTACAACCTATAGGAAGGAAATGAAGGAAAAACTCAATTCACTATGAAGATAAGATAGATAAGAGAAATATTAGTAAACATCTCTGTATGGAGATCAGCATGAAGTCTAATATGTCACAGATAATATACAGATAGGAACGAAGCTAAGAAAGCCAAAAAAGAAAAGCACTCTTGAATCCCAACACAAATCTTCTCCTCGAAGGTCAGCCTACCTGTTCAAATCACGCATCATGAGGTTCTGAAAGTCAGAGGACATCATGCGGTTGAAAGACGGTCGAGAGAAAAGCCTCTCCTTCTGCGTGTCTGGTGGGTGGTTAGCAGGCATGTGGAGTTGAGGGTTTCTCAAGGCTACGCTGATGTCATTCAACAGCCGTGGTAGGGGTCCAAGTTTAAGAATCGCATCCTGAGGCGGACATATGCAATTTCTTTTAGTCCATTCAATCCCCCAATGAGTCTACTGTATGTCATATTGTTAACTATTCCCTTACAAAAACGCCCATGAATTTCTGGTTCGATAAATGATATTTGAATTACTGGTGGTGAATATGTTTCAATAGACAACCTCCACTGTATTTACCTTACTTAACTGGCCCATGACTTCCCAAAGTAAGCTGTGGAGCATGGACAACTCTCTGCCCAGGTCAATGTAGCCCTCAAACCCCCCGGCGTTTCCACCAGTCTCCATGTTTGAAATCTCATAAAGGAACTGTTGCATGGAACCCCACTCCATTTCCAAGAACTCGTTCATGAAGTACAGGTACTCCTCTTTAGGTCCAAACCTGCACACATTGGAGGAAGGACAGGACAATGACAGCACCAGGATGGTCATCTTAACTCGAAGAACACACAGGTTTCTGTAGGTTTCAATATGTAATATTTAAGACTTACCATGACTAAGAATGACCATTATAAATGCAATATAAGACTTATTTCACATCCATATTTGCAAAATAAAGTATGAAGGATATGAAGGAAATTAATTTAGTGAATACAGAATAATAAGTGATTGCATGCAGGCATTTGCTGGTGGCACCATTATGTTTTTCTGATTCCCATGTGATTCTCATGCGTTTATACCCAAAGCCACATGAGCAAACACGCACAGCTGAAAGTCTGACAAAAATGAAAATGAAATGATATGGGGCATTGTGGCCTTTATATTTGTGTATAAAGAGATTCAATGAGATTCAACCAGTAACAGGCAGCCACAGCTACTTGAAGCCACAACAGAAGACAATATTGTTGTATTACATGATCATTATGTGTTGGTTGTATGGTGTGGTCAGGTGTAGTGATAGATAATACCAGTGAACATGGTTTGGACCTAACATGTCATGATTTAGCTGTCACTGCATTGCAAAAAATGTTTAAAGTTGTCCATATGTGCTTTTATTTAAGATGAACCTTAAAAAATTATCAAAAGTGCATTTTAGAAAGTTTCACACTTCCAAATGTATTTTGGTAGTTGCAGCTTACTGCACAACCTTACAGTATATTCCTGTGACATAAATATACCATATCTGTGACATATAATAACTGTATAACCATTACCATAGTGAAATACAGTTCACTGAAACAGTAGGAAGTTACTCGAACACTAAATGCAATTGAATATATTTGGTAGTGCAACATGGTGTGACAGCAAAGTGAGGACTTACTTGCTAAAGCTAGCCAGGTTCTGAATCACCTTTGCGATGAGCGTGAGTGTGCGTGACGTCCGTTCGGCAGGGTACTCTTGGGTAAGGTTGAACAGGGAAGGAGACATTATAGCGGGACACATGAAACGCAGAAAGAGAGACGAGCTAATGAGGCTGTCAGCGAGATCTTCCCGTCCACGCTCAGCACATCTAGCTCTCCACGAGGCAAACACTTCTTTCAGCTCCCGAGGGAATATGCTGAAATGAAAACAATGACTTTTTTTTTATCCATTGTCAATGAAAGGGTTGTAATTAAGTTTCGTAGTCCAGGCAAAAGGGGAATGTATTTTGTCATTGCACATAATTGCACACATGTATTTAATGTGACGCACCAGGAAGTGAATCACGACAATCGCACATTACAGGAAAGGAAGTAAGACCATGTACAGCGTTAGGACATGTTTTATATGAGACAGAGAATGTTTTTTGATGGTCCCTTTAATTTCCATTCAAATGTTTGGAAATTACACTTGATTGACAGAACACATTTTTGTTACAGTTTTCAATAGTATTAATAAGTTAAACCTGCATTTAAAAATCTGTAATACAGTTGATTAGTGTTTTTATTGTATGAGATCAACTTATAATTCACTTATATAGGGCCTGTTATATTCACTAGTGAACTACTAACCAAAGAGAGTTGATGACCTTGCAGAGGGCCAGCTCACAACACATGCGGAGGTTGGCTTGGTGGTCAACCAGGACCGACGGTGGTACTCGCATGGGGTCCACCTCACAGTTCTCCTCAGACTCGTATAAGGCTCGAATAAAGTCACCTGAACAATTACATTAAAATGACATGTGCTGTAATTTAAACATCAAACACCTACAACACTACTAATGCATCTACAAACCCTGGTCAAAGAAGAGTAGTTTTAAGACAACAAAGGGCAGCGGAGGTTGAAAAATGTGATTTTGGTTCATTACGTAGTTGGTACGTAGTTGGTTCAAACTATATTATTACGCCAATTTGTCATACAGTATTTGCTTCAAAGTGATTTCACATCATCATCAACAATGTCATCACAATAATGTAGGAAATTGTTGTATTTTATGAAAATACAAAATATACAAAACAGATTACATACAAAATATTTATATGATCTAATAGGTGGCTTCGCATTAGATTAAGCAAGCGTCGAAGAGAGGCACCGAACAACATCTGCTGCATGGTCATTTATCAGAATGATTGAGGTACTTTAATAGAGGAAACAGCTGATATGTGTCTGAACACAATCATTTTGTTCTGAAATAATGTTGTTGTTGTTCCTTAAAAAGATCATATCACCACAATTACTGTAGTGTTGCCTACTGTAGTGTAGTGATAACACTACATTGCATGTAGTGTTAAAGTCCATACTAAATGAGACTACAAATCCCTTAAAAGTTTTTGATGTAAAAAATGTTTTAAGGAACAGGACCTCAGCCAAGATAAACTCAAACGCAAAACTTCAAAGACTTCAACAAAGTGTCTGTGCGTGTTGGGTTAAAGATATCTTTTAAAAATTAGGGTGTGCCTATAGATGCAGATAAGGCCAGCCTGACGCATAAGAGAACTAAGCGACTGCTCAGTTCTCTCTAATAAATATGTCAGGCGATGAATAGATGGATGGATTATGTCAATGGTTGGTAATCATTCAAAAACGCAGTAGGCCTATTGGGCTATGTTATGACTAGTATTGTAGCATGGTTTAATACATTCCTGACCTGGTTCAGAGCTGGTAGCTTGTCACTCACATTCATCTTAAAAAAAGCAATGACACAAAAACAAACTTTGAGGCAGGTAAATAAAAAAGGATAATAAATAACTGGCGAGGTAAATGTATGGTTGCATGATGAATTACACTATTTGTTTACTGGTTTAAATTATGTTTCAGTACACAATGTTCAGTAGGCTATAACAATTTGTGCTGTTACCACTTAGAAAATTAGCTTTAGTGCAAATGAACACCAGATTACTGTTGTAAAAGCAACACATCCATCTATAAATAACTATATTACAGGGTTCCCACTAGTCGTGGAAATTCTGGAATATCATGGAATTTTAATAAAATATATTCCAGGCATGGATAGTCAAGGAATCTTGTAATGTTTTGGGTCACAAACAGGCAACATAACAACATAAACAGGAACTTACGTGCTTGAGGAAGGTTCCTTCCCCAAACAAGACACAAGAAGACAGAAGAGTAGAGCATGTCTGTATTTTTGACCTCAGCAGGGATAATAATAGTACATGAAAAAAGTTGACCTACAGGAGAATTTGAGAGCAATACAGAATGTCTGATAGCCTTATTGCATTATATATTTTCACCTGATGCCTAGATTTAGCGTTTTCCTTTACATTAAAAAAATTACTTTCCCCCATAATTTGATGGAGAAAAGGCACAAACTGATGCTTTAAAATTGACTAGACTGCAGGAAATTGAAGGTTTTATGCTAAAAAATATCCCCCGTAAGGAGGATATCCCCTCCTTACAAACCTAACTTAACCATTGATTTTACTTGTGTAGTACCTATGTAAAATATTATCACATTAATATTATGTTTTTTTATCATTCTGCCTATCCCTTTTACAAACTGAAAAGTCAAACTGAAAGTCAGGTAATTTTACATTTGACTTAGAGTGGGAACCCTGACATTAATAATGGGTGTGTTAGATTTGCAGCTGGTGTGTGAATGATCAAGCATCGATAAGAGTGAATATTATTAGCGCTGCAGAGGCGCTAGAGAGCGGGGGGCCCCAAAATGAAATTCTGCTTAGGACCCCATTAAGACTTTGGCCGGCTCTGTTTGCAGCTGTGCCTGCAGCCCCACGTCAGGGAACAAAAGATACAAAGCAAGATGCTGCCCTTTGAATTTCAGGTTCCGCTGTATGCTTTACCTATAGCATCCTTGAGGTATCTATGACCAATCAATTTGAGGTACTCCTCTACAGCCTTCGTAGCCAGGGTGTTCTCTCTGAAGATCAAATGCTCCCGGTCCATGAATCGATCCACCTCGCACATTGCCATGTCAGACAGGAACTCCTAACAAGAACCAACACAAAATGTATGATATTTACGTCTTATTAATAGTACTACATTGTTGTTTGCTAGATTAAGGGGGCAAATATATTATCCGTGCTGTACAATGTTTTGTGTTTCACTATGCAAGCCAAACAATAAGCAGTGTGACATCCTGGTATTTTGAGTTCATTGATGTTTCAAAGTCTAGTATCTGAAAATACAATACATTGATTTGAAACTGCAGGTACAGTAAGTGTTGAACCACATGAACCACAATGGCGGCCACTTCCAAAACTGCCCCCATACCTTTGTCTTCCCCGTGCTCTGGAGAATGTGCACGAGGGCAAAAGCCACCTCTTCTTTGCTTTTGACACTTAGCAGCGGCTCCAAAACGGCACACAGCGTTCGGTAATTGTTGGTGATGTACTCGGCAAACTCCTTGTACAGCTCCATTGGGAGGATGTTCATGGTCTGGTAGCGGGACTTGACACGAAGCGAGGCATTGATCACCTTCCCGCTTCCCACGCCGCCGCTCTTTGCCAGAACACTGGACTGTATTACTGGGTACCACTGCTCTACAAACTGTCTCCCTGTGATACTGGAGATGGGAATACTGACCAGGCCAAGGTAGGTGCTCTTTTCCTAGATTAGACGATAGACCAAAACATATCGGTTAATATTGGTTTCCATTTGTATGGTGCAGGACGTCACGGCAGGCAAGATTGCATATCGTTGAGGGAAGGGTAGTCTAGTTGTCTTGGTGTTTGATTTCCAGTTGGAAGATCATAATGTACAGTAATATCATAGGAGACAAGGAGACAAACCCCTGCTAGGATATACAGGGGTTTGTTTAATGTTCAGATAGGTCAGTGTTTCTCAACTTCTATCTTCATAAATTTTATTGTATTTCACCTGCACTTAGTATAGTAGTTTAAATGACATCTTTGCTCACCTTGCGTCTCTTCTTATCTGTTTCTTTGTAGAGGTGCAAGCGAAGGCTACGAATGGTAGGCAGGTTGTTAAACTCAAAGTGCTCGCCCCAGAAGACGGTGTCAGTTCGGGGTTTGCTGGTGGTGCGTGCGTACAGCATGTCATCTAGACAAAGTTCGCAATAATAACGCTTCTTTGTGGGCAGGTCACGGGCTTCAATAATCCACAGTTTAAGTACATTTTCCACACGTCTGCTGTTATCCTGAGAAAGGAACGGGACAGAAAAGAACATAGAAGTTCCAGTCAGTGAGGGCTCTTAAATGTAGGATTTAATGACGATTGTTGGTAAAACACAAATTCTGCTCAGGCTTGTTTGCACCTGCACCCATGTGAATAAAAACCTATGTTACCTTGTTAGGTTTGACAGCTCGCTGTAAATTTTCAATCCATTTGTCTCTTTCAGAAGCTGAACGACAGGCAAAGCATTTGGTTCCTGAACTAGTAGTGACCTGCAGACAAAAAAAAAACCGATATTAATTCATATTATGTGTATGCATACACCACCATCAAGGTTACTCTGCTTAAAATAAATAAAAACTAAATGTCTGCCGAATGCATATATGAACATATTACTACTGATATAGAAAAGGTGTGTGCATGGAAATTGTTGTTGTCTTTAACATTTCATGTATCTAATTTAATGTATTCTTTATTACTCAACTCATTGTTTATCTTGAGCATGTCCTTCCTTGATAGGAAAGCAAAACTAGCAAGAATGATAAAGTTGAAGTTTTGCTGCATTGTGCATACCTCAAAGCAGTACTCCTGTCCCAAAATGCTGGAATGGACAGATTTAATTATGGCATCTTCATCCAGAACTAAATCCAAAGCCTCTGCTGCACTGCTAGGGGAAAGCAGGGACTCGTGGGAATGTGATTCTTTGAAACTCTGCATTAGACGTGTCCTTGTGAGAGAAGGGAATATTACTAGTCTGTAATCCAGATCATTTGTACTGCAAATGTTACCATTAGGCATGTAACTCCTACAGTATCTTAAGTGTTACCATGCAAATGTTTAATCGTTTGTATTTACTATTTGTTGTGTTTAAGATGGATGGAAACTATTTTCTACCTCTCTTGGTCTGCACTACGAAAACGAGGTAAAATCATTTGGCGGAAGCTGCTTGTCCGGTCTAATTTTGGCTGGCTTTTTGCTCTCTTGATGGAACTCTTCAACCTTCGATTGAGAAAACTCTGCAAAAAGGAATAAAAATGCAGGAAAAAATAAATGAGTACAAGCACATCAAATACATTTTTAATTGAGGAAAATACCAATATATGGAAGCATGTCTACCTATCATTTACAACAATAATTTAAATATTAGTGAAGCATTAATTTACAGATTGCACACATAATATTTTCTCACGGTCTGTCTGAAGGTTTGTGGTGTGGCATTCGGAGGGGTGTCCATTCTGGACTGTGTTGCAGGGGCAAACCCTGCCCTATGATCTTTGTCTATATGAGAGGGAAAGGGAAATAAAATAGGAAAGATGTTAAAGGTGCGATCAGAAATACACTTTCTGTCAAATATCTGCCTGTGTGCTCCCTGAAAAACAAAAGTCTGGTGTTTCTACACAGCCCTGGCTGTGTAAATGGGAACACAAACAAAGTGGTGTAGATTGCACGACACAACACTATCCCAGGCTTAACAATGCGTGTCCAATTTATGGGGAAGAGCTTCTGAGGGAACATCCTATGGCAGGGGTGGGGAACCCTGGTCCTGGAGAGCCGCAGCCCTGCATGTTGTAGATGTCTCCCTGCTCCAACACACCTGATTCTAATGAATGTGTCGTTATCAGGCGTCTAACGACCCATTCATTCAAACCAGGTGTGTTGGAGCAGGGAGACATCTACAACATCCAGGACCAGGGTTCCCCACCCCTGTGCTATGGCATTGAAGGACTAGGTGTTTTTATTTTAATGAGTTCAAATATCAACAATCTTTCTCCAGAATCGCTTACTCAACCTTTAATGGTGTAAAAGATCATTGGTCATTAGCATTACT
Organism: Typhlichthys eigenmanni; assembly: GCA_027564635.1. Taxonomy (NCBI): domain Eukaryota; kingdom Metazoa; phylum Chordata; class Actinopteri; order Percopsiformes; family Amblyopsidae; genus Typhlichthys; species Typhlichthys eigenmanni. The sequence continues at coordinate 502,182 of JAODUK010000003.1, read as the reverse complement.
TCCGTCCTTATCCTTATCAACAACAACAATTTTAGATTTTAAAGGATAGATTCAGCTTTATTTTTACCCAGACGTTTACCCAGACAAATATTGGTTCCTACGATATATAATGGTGTGCACAACCTCACCGATAGCTTTAATGAGTTTTCACTCTGAGGGTTCACCCTTGTATCATAATGCAGTTGAATAAGCAACTATTTTAGCCTTCAAACCCATGATGGAACCCATTTAATTAGAGGGAAATCATGTCTTATTTAGTTGAAAACTGAAAACATTCGCTACTTCAAGACAAGACTTCAAGTGTACGTACGTGACTTCCTGGTTCTGCCAAGCCTAATCACTATTTTGGTAAATGGAATGGAATGTCTGACTATCGAGGGGTGAGAATCAGATGGGCATAGGTGACATTTCTCCAACTTTACAGGAGGGCAAAAACAAAATGTTACAATTCACATGTGTCTTTTTGGCGCTATAGTTTCATCCATTTCAAATAAATGCATGGGCCCATGACCATTTTAACAAAGCATTACATACAGTTTAAAAGAAATATAAAAAATATAACCTATAACATAAAAAATCCTTATGACATACATTCCAAATCATTTTCCAATCAATGCCAAAAGGGCATAAGTGCAGTTAAGCCCTTTTGCCACCAACTGGCTTAGTATGTTCAGTTTGTATGTATTTTTGTTTTTATCGAGTAGCTCCAAATTGATTTATAATTCACTTGTGGCCTTTTAACAGTAGAAAGAGCTCATCAAGAGCTTTAATTTGATATATATCTCTGTTTCACACAAAAGTTCACTCGGTATATACCAGGGCTATTCAACTCCGGTCCTAGAGGGCCGCATCCTGCATGTTTTAGATCTCTCCCTGCTCCAACACACCTGATTCAAGCCTGATAACGACCTGTTGATTTGAATCAGGTGTTGAATAGCCATGCTATATACAGTACTTTAAGATTATTGTGCTGTAAAATGTGGTTTATCAAGGTTTTTGAAGGCAGTTGACCATTACATTATTAAACTAATCCCAGTGTGAAGCATCAGCACTGGTTTCTAAATACTAAATCTGTAAATTTAAAATGACAGGAAACAACATTTTAATAAGGGTTGGGTTGAAAAATGTGAACCTATCTTTTAAGAGCACAGGTAAGTGCTCTTATTTCTGAATACTTCCACCAACATTGGTGCATGTACTCATTCAGTCTTTTTTTTACAGGGCGACTAATTAATCTGGAGTACAATATTCATGCAGTTTGGAGAGCTGTAATTTTGTCATGTTGGATTTTTGTGTCATTCTTCCCACACTGTACTGTATGTGTGCACATGAGTGAAGCAGAAATGACACTTTGCTTTCTTTATTATCCAAGTCATGAAGCATATTACAAGACGAAACATTGCATTGGATATATTTCTTCAGCTGTCCAGCCCTTAGGCTGATGATGATGCAGTCAGACTTAATTACAGTTAAGATGCATGAAATCACTTTATCAATATGTCAAATAAAACATACAGAATCTGGACTTTTGTGTGGCAAGGGAATCAGTGATCTGTGAGCAGAAAATAACCAACCAACAATCAGTCAGTGAGTAACATCTGCACTCTATTAACCTTTAGGTAAATATGTGCGTTTCAGAAGTCGCTGAGACAATAACCTTTTTGGCCAGAGATGTAAAACACTAAAGTAAAAGAGTGCAGTGCTGAATAAATACTATAAAGATTGATTTTCCTGGGGCGTTTCTCTAATTTTAGGTCCTTGCATACTTTACAGGGAGCTATAATAAAACAGCAAATTCTGTTCAAAGGGAAATTACTGTAGGAAAAACGGCAAAAGGGAAACTCACTGCAAAGCCCAATTACGAACGCGTTGTAGCTGTGTACACAGGCATTAGTGTGATTGACATGAAAGGTAGATTTGCCAGACCTAAAAAGCAACAGAGGCCCCGATTGGTCAGAAATCTTCCTGTAGCTGGCAAAATCTAAATCAAATGCAGAGGCAAATGCTACCAGAGCAGACATTCGCACAGAGCATTTCACTCATAGTTTAAAAATGTCTAGAGATTTAACAAATTACACTAAATAACTCTATATGACCTGCTCCTTTAAGCATGCTAGGCCTACAGTATAAATACATTCCCTTCCAGTCAAAAATCACTTTCAGTTCTCCAGCTGACAAACAGTAACACATCAATCATCTATTCTATAAGATAACTAGAATATTTAGACTCATAACCAAATAATATTAACATTGGGGAACAGTAACGGTAAAAGAAAATCTTTTTTTTTTTAACAGTAGGCCGCTATCTCCTTTCCAGAATTGTACTTGCTTTAATGCCTTTAATGTAATATTGTTTGTTAATGGTGCTACATAAAAATAGTCTATTGTTATTAATAATGCTAAAAGCACCATCACTGGTGAGACCCCAATCTATAAAAGAGGAGCTTTATATTTCCAACATTTGACGGTTAAAGCTGACTACCCCTGGGAGCTGTGTTTCGCTCCTACAGCACAAAATAAGGATTCTGTCATCCGTTGATGTCCTCACTAGTCTCTCTCAAAGCCTCTAAATAGGCGACTCTCCAGGTTCTATTCTGAATCGAAGCTAATTGTTTGGTATCCATGGAAACAACTTCAATGGCTTCTACTTGAACTGTGGAAGATATTGGCACATAAAAGCTGATGAAAAACATTACCAGGAACTAACAGTGTGCTCCACAACAGCAAACACCGCATTTTCACACACCCCGGGTCAGACATATCAGCTGGCCACCTGGGGAATCTTTCTCGGCGGAGAAACACGATCCACATTTTGTGTCTCACACACACACGGCTGCATTTCTTATTCCCAGATGGCACGTCATTGTGAACAAATCAAACGTCCCTGAGGGGGACTTACTGCATTATCATGACCGATAGAAGGCCGCATGCAGAAATGTATATGCTGGTCGAACGTAAAACACACGGATACTTCACGGATGTGCACAACTATGGCTATTCTCCATGTAAATTGATGTCAGGCTGGAGTGTGTGGGTGGCAACAGCCTCTAGCTAACTGTGATCCACTGTGAGAGAGAAAGACAGAGGCAAAAGAGGAAAACTGAGTGGGTGTTGCAGAAATATTCTCAGCCTTCAGCATATACATCTATTAATAAATGAGGGGAAAGTAGGTAACCATTGTAACAGTGGGACATATGTTACTGCTGCCATGAGTATCTCCAAAAAGTAAAAAAGGATTAATGAACACTAAAAACAATGCAATGCCAGCAACGTTACTGTGTGTAAAATTGGCTTTGGTGGAAGAAACTAAACGTAAATGGACACAACTTTCTTATTATAATTCATGTTGTACATATTAGCCTTATAAAGTACACGGCCACAATCTTCACTCTGGTATTGCTAAGAGGTATACAGATGGTTGTACAGCATTTTTTGATAAATTGGTGTGCTGTGCTTATCTGCTCTGCTTAATTATTGCAGGAGGCTTGTTGTTCTCGCGGGACTGCTAATTAGTGGGAAAGAACAGCAGAAATATGGTACAGGAAAGTACCAGGTGTAAAGCAGTATGCCACAACATGAGGCTCTTCAACTGTGCTTCTCAAAAACAGGAGGCATTCGTTTTCAAACTCGCTTTAAAGTCAATCATTCACTGAGCCATGGGGCTGATAAAGTACACATTTCATAAAGTGTGATTCAATAAATGGGGTTCCACTGCAGCTCCCGAAGCCAGATACTGCTGATGAAAACGAATGACCTTGGTAAGACCCCGGAATCATTGCCGTGGAATGATTCTGTAGCATCTGTGAAGAGTTGAGCATTTTTTTTGGCACATTCGTACAACTTATGTGCTGTGAATACTAGCTCTAGAATATGAGATATACACGGCAGCGGGAATTCCTGAAATGTGTTGCGGATAGTGTGACTCAATCTATGGCAGTGCTCCTGCAGCCCAGTTTGCCCTGGGGTAGCACAGCCTTCAACTGACAAAGTGTACACACAAAGATTCAGATACACACTAAACTCAATGAAGACTCTCTACAACTGAGACTGGTGATTCACGGCTACACCTATGCGGGGTTGCTGTAGCCGTTAGAATACCATCTAAGGTGTCTGCGGTATATTACTACACATTCACACACACCAGGAATGCCACCATCCAGAATTAGAGAGGTATTTTTAGACATACTAAATTAGAATGCAAAAAAAAAGCCCCTAAAAAGTTTTTCAGGTCACCTCACCTTTATATATTTTCTCCTTGTTAGAATACTGTTGGTCTAGCTCTGATAAGGGCTAAAGAATCTGTCCCTCTGCCTGTATAAGCTAGCCAAGGGGAGTATTGCCTGGTTTCCATGGGAACATGATGGTAGCTTGCGGCTGCTTTACCTCTCTCTGTCCACATACTGTAGCCTGTGTTTTTAGGTGTTTTCTCTACTATATGTTTTATATTATGTCCATTAAAACATGGGCCCTAGAAAGATGCAGTGGAATAGGGAACGCTGGGAACTAAGACATAATACAGTGTCTTATTATCACAGTTTAAATTATTAAACAGAGCAGATTAACTGAGCGCAAATAGGGTTACATCTTGGGGTTATTTAGCTCCTCATACGTTTCTTCCTCAAGAGAGATGATGTGTTTGTTTCCATCTGTGGTAGTAAGCAGCACTGACAGACATTTAAAAATGACTAAACGTAAAAGATGCTAGACTCATAATGAAACACTTTGACAACACACAGCACAGAAGGACCTCATGGAGCTAAATACAGGAAATTAGGTGGGGGGGGGTCCAATCCATGGAGCACTGGGACACAATAAAAGACCATGGCAGGGAATAGCAATGAAAAGGAAGGAGTTGATTCCGCATGTTCGAGTGGTGTGTTAAAGGTACACTTTTCCAATGTGTTAAAACACTCCCCGAACCCCAGCGCTCCACTACAGTAGCTGAGTTAAAGCTTAGTTTCTTTGTAATACTGGTGTGGAATAGTGCACCTTCAAAACAGGATAGTCTAGCAGTCTGGGTGTTGGACTACCAGTTGTAAGGTCATAATGGTCTGGGTGTTGGACTACCAGTTGTAAGGTCATAGTTGTCTGGGTGTTGGACTAGCAGTTGTAAGGTCATGATGGTCTGGGTGTTGACTCCAAACTTTAAGATCATGGGTTTGAGCCCCAAATTGGCCTACAAACTTTCAACTATAGACTCTTAACCCCACTCACTGTAAGTCAGTGGATGAACATGTCTGCTAATGCTAAATTATCTAATATTAACATTGATCATTTCAACCACAATAAATAGAGTGCTGTGCCTTTAAATGTTCTCATCGCAATTATTTACTGTGACTGAGGGTTGGTACTGGGACTAGAAAAAATGTAATTGACTAAAATTTAAATTTAAAACTTTACTGCATAAAAGAGCTTAATGGGTAAATACAGACCAATGATGGAAGCATGGGAAGAGTGAGGCTAATGCAGAAGGTGTGAAAACAGGCAGAGCTGGGAGTCAAATAATATGAAGGACAAAGGGTGTACAAGGTGAAATGCAGGTTTGTGATTTCGCCATAAACGCTGCGAGAACTGTGACGAGTGGCTGCTGCCGAGGTAGAAAGGTTACATTTACAAAGAAGTAAAGTCGGATGATGTGGAGAAGGTTGTTGCATCTTATTGCAACAGGAAATGTTGGCTGGATATGAAGTACAAACCAGAAAAGACAAGTCTCTAGTTGCTTTGGGGTTTCAATGGTTTTTTGTCATAGAAGGGTAAACCATGGTGGGATAAAGGTGAGAGTTAAAGTGAGAGATAACCGTAGGACAAAAAAAAAACTTGGTGAACGTTGCAAAAATCATTCCTCCTAACATGAGACAATGGTTGATGGAAGTGTATTATATAAAGAATAAACACAAAAAAAAAAACGCAATCTGTGTGCTATGAAGAGCAGAACAAGTGACAGTTGGTGGGATTTGGTCTAGTACCAGTTCTTCCCTGGGTGCTGGGTTACTTTGTGAAGTGAGGCAGAGTCCAGTGTTCTGACAGAGAAATCATTATTGAATCCAAAAAGACACAGGCAAAGTCTGTGACTTGTGCGTTTGCCATTTTTAGAACAGAAAAATTGTACTCTGGGGATTTCTCTGGGTGGAAATGGAAGAGGCTGTAATAGTGGAAATATAGTAATGTTGACTTTGGTAGACAGGTACAGTAGATGATAAATTAAATATTCTCACTCCCTGATTGCATTATAGCACCACTAGAACCACACATTTCAGGCCCATGTCAATGTATGTATAATCACCCCTCTCCCCCCCATAGTCGCTGAGTGGAGAGGATTTTAAAAACACTAGTGGGGAATTTATATTTTATAGGGAATGTATGTATATCTATCTATATACATCTTGCCTAATACATTATTTGTAGCCAGGAGCAGTATAGGCCTACTAACTTCCAATATCTGCTGTTACTGCTAATAAAAACCATTGAAGGAAATTGGTGAAAACCTGTTACTGTATTTTATCAGGCACTTTACAAAATCTAAATGGAAGTGTTTTTATTTATTCAAGTAATTTACACTGCCACTGTTCTGTGTGTTTTCCCAAAAATGCAGGATTCTCTCTGGCTGTCTGTTACCTCATCCCAAGCCTAGACCTGGAACACCAAAAGTCAGAGTCTATTTACATTGTGTAAACTGGGCACCTTAACAACACTCCTGGGCAGCACAGCTTTATTAACTGCCACTTTACCAGCTCCACAACACCCTCCTTCTTGCCTGTGCTGGAGGTGGAACCAACAACATTCCGTTAGTCAGGCTAGCTTCAGTCTTTCTAGGTTTATTGTCTGCCTCTCTCTCAGGGATCACCTGTCCTGACTCCTGACCTGTGAATCATGAAGAATGTCAGTTCAGGAGCACCTAAACCACTAAACAAGGTCCTCTATGTTTGTGGCCCACACAGTTACTGTACATTTCTAACACTTACCCCAAAGACACGGGATGGCAGATGCAGTTTCCAAGATCTTAACAGTTTAGCTTCATTTGTGACTAGAGGACCAGTACAGATATCCAAGGTAATTGGCCAGTTGGGGTTCCAGATGTGTTGATGGTATAATCAGTTCTACAGACCTGAGACTTGAGTTTCAAATGAAAGGCCAGAGTCCTTTTTGAAAACCGATGTATGCAATTCATTAGGTTAACTTGAAGTGTGTTTTATACGGGCACTAATCAGGCTCCTCTGATGCCACCCGTACACTGAAACATGTCCATATGGGCTATCTCTGCCTTTGTAAGGTGAGGACGGTTTGGAACATTTGGTTATCACTCAAACAGGATGCTTAAAATTCAGTCCATAGCCAATGGCGAAACTTGCCTCATGCAGCTTTCTTCCATCTCGTCTCCCAAACTCCTCTGCTAACTCTATTGCAATCCAATATGAGAAAAGTAATCCCAATGCTTCCTCTGTAACATAGAGAATCTGAACCGAGAGCGGTTTTGAACATTTTAATTGTGTTATTTCGAATATTTTGTGGTTAAAAAAAAAAGAGAGGAAAAACCTAATGCCGTCTGGTGAAATGGGTCAAAACCGAATTGCTGCCAAGTGATTGTTTCATATTTCTAGATCCAATTAGTTTAAATGTATTTGATAAATGAGACCTCGTCTAATACAAATTGTGTACAGTGCACGTTAATTAAGAATTATTATTTGTATAGCGACATTGACGAGCAATATACTGCAGGCTATATTGAAGGCAATGCGTGTATGCTAAGCCAACCATGGACAGCGAATGATCCTACTGTGCATTCCATGCGCATCTGCTCTTCACTGTCCATCAAAATCAACATTCCACAGCAGTTATACAGCGTGTTTCCTTTAAATCATACACAACATACACTAACATCTAAACCCGAATTGAATTTAGACGCGTGCATGTTGGCGCGCCGCTCCTTGTTTAACGCTACGGTAAAACATCCTGGAATGCGTCCGTACTTGCGTGGTCGAATATTCCAATCATCCTATTTTCATATCGGGAGTTAAATCACTTCCGAAATGTGGTTCCCTTGTATGCTTCCCTTGCTACCAGTCACGCCTAATGCCGATACTCCGATTCTGATAGAAATGGCTTTTAAAGCAAGGTGCCTCATAAACGTAGATATCTCTCCCTCTGGGGTGGAGATACAGTGCGTAAGATAGAAACAAGCTGATATCAACGCCTTCTATACAGAAGAGAACCCTTAGTTACCAGACCACTGTAGTTGTATCACCCTGAAATAAAACTGAAATTGTGACAGGCGCCCACTTAGATGTGGATTTATAGCTGAAACTGGATTGGACAAGTAGGAGCACTTCCATATCACCAAATTATCGTTAAAGTCACATGGATAAATCAACATTATAAAAAGTAGAATTTAGAAAGAAAGTTTGGATTGGTTGTCTGGGTCTGGCAAAGTTAATGTTAGTTAAAAACTTATTATTAAGGATATAGGCCAATGGATTTAGACTTGTAAGAAACTAGACAGCAAAGCGAAAATGCATTTCCACTTTCAAATACTCCAACTTTAGAGTTAATCTTGCGTTAAAAGGGGCACTGCAAAAACATGGCCACGGGACCCCATTAATCTTTCTAGTATATAACAGTTCGATGTTAGAGGAAAATCCTTTTTAATATGAATTTGTTGTAGTTTTCACCATGGATGAAAGTGTTCCAAAACATCTAAGGAATGCTGCCTGAATAATTCCACTATACAATCTACAATACAATCATTGATTGCCCTTTGTGTTTAATATTCATTAGACTATTTGTTTTCAAATATGTAAACCAATCAGTGTCAGGTGTTTTTCATGCCATTTCCTATTATAAATTAATATAATGTACTGTATATACAGTATATACTGTATGTTGTACTAAGAGAGAGAGAGGGTGGCCAGTGTTTTTAATTCGATTTGTGCCCGGCCCTTCACTTGTCAGCTGGCACATCACCGCAGCAACAGCACACTGTGTTTACCCTGTCTAGTAACAACCTGGTTCCTTCTGGTTGCACCCCCCTTCAACACCACCACCACCCCTTCCCCCTTCCCACTACTGCCTGGAGCTGACAGGATGGTGCGGCTGCATGGCTGGGACTTTGCCCTGAGGCGGTGATGGTGATGGGTTCCTACAGGGGTGAGGGGATGGAGAGTGAGCTTCTGGAATGGAGCGAGCTTGGCTATGTTGCAGGGCCGGTAGCAGTCAGGCAGCATGATTTGGCACGTGGCCACCGACCTCTGCACTGGCCGAAAGAGCACCGGTGACACAGACAGGCAGCTGAGGGTGTCTTCATTTCCCATTAGGAAATCTTTTCACATTCCCGTGAAAGGGTAAACGTAATAGTGTTTATGGTCAAGCAAGTGGAGGCTGTACATCAATTGGGAAATAACTAAAGGAATATGTGTTAACATGCAGTACTTGGTTTTTAAAGGGCATGGGATTGTGAAACAACAAAATAGAAAAGAGTGTTCAAAGAGTTTAAAGGGCTGAAAATATGAGTAACTGTCTTCAATCATCTCACTTCAAATGATTGTGAGTATATAACCTTGTGCCTCAAATGTTACCAACAGGCATAAGAGAATAGATGTGGTTTGAAGGAAGAATCCCAACAAGACACGAGCCCACGTAGAGAGCACTCACATTTCCAGTTCTTTCCTTCTTTTTTCTTACACTCACTCACTCACATCTCCATGGAAACTAAAAGAATAGACCCACTGCAAGAAAAAAAGATTGAAAATTGATATAACTGCGAGACTTGAGAATAGGACATAAAAACTGTAAATATAGATTAGACATAGCCAATGATAGCAATGGCAATACCATACAAACCGAACACGGATCAGTCTATGTATTCCAAAAAGAATAATGAATAATAAACACAATGATGTGCAATTAAAAATAACCATTGATTTCAATCAAAATGGGCTTAGAGGATTTTATTCAAATTGAAAAACTACAGGCCTATATGTGCAATGACGTTCTTGTCAGCCGTGTTTTTCCAAATTAGCCTAGTTGACTGATTTGTGTTTAGTTCAAAAGCATAATTGTTGCCGTTCATCCCAACCCGACACTAAGCAGAAATATACATATATGGAAAAATGAGAAGTGAGTGTGTGTGTGCGTGCGTGCGTGCGCGTGTGTAGATAATAAAAAAGACAGTGGGCACACACAGAGCAAAGGACAGGGGAGGCAGTACAGCGCAGACTACAGCACACACCACCTACACGCATCTCCATGGCAACTACCACACGAGAATGAGTGTTAATGCGGTTCCCTTTTCTTTTCTGAAAAGTGCTCACTATATACAGTAGCCTATGCACTGTAACCTACTGTACAAGTCAAAGGCAAGTCTATTATATACAGTAGCCTATGCACTGTAGCCTACTGTACAAGTCACAGGCGAGTCTGTATACAGTCGCCTATGCACTGTAGTCTACTGTATAAGTCACAGGCGAGTCTGTATACAGTCGCCTATGCACTGTAGCCTATTGTAAAGGTCACAGGCGAGTTTGTATACAGTCGCCTATGCACTGCAGCCTACTGTACAAGTCAAAGGCGAGCAAAGGCGAGTCCCCCGCCAAAAGAAGGGATATTGTCAAAATGAAGGAAGTATTTTAGAAGTTTTACATTTAAGTTATTAGGTACTGTCATAGTCGCAACTAAACAGAATACAATGATGTACACACATATCCACACAAAGGTTAGGGTTAGATTTGTTGAAAGTAAATGCAAACTCACCATAAAACACAACTGTATGAGTCCCAGATGTAGCTAAGTGGTTTGTCAGTTGGAGGAGGGTATATGGTTTGTGTGTGGTACTGTAGGCCTACTCTCCCATCTGGCCTTTTACCTGAACAGCGTTATATATACAGTAATGTAGTCTCTGTGAATCTAAGGCCATGTAGTGATGTGGAATCAAGGAACAATCTATGTGCATCTTCAAACCAAAATGGTTTTGGGCATGTTTACTTTACTTTTCATGGCATCTGCTGGTGGAGAGGATGTTCCGTATGAGAACGCTCATTCTTACTGGAAATTAAATGTGGTGCCACGCACAAGGATGGACGATGATAACAATGTTATTTTGTCTTGCAAAAAAATTCATTCTTGAAATATTATTGAATTATAATATTGAATTTATAATGAATAGAAAATCGTATGTATTTATATTCATTATTCTATGATGTGATAAGACTGAATGACTTTGTCCTGTTTATAAATGAAGATTATGATTACATTGAGGTGGATATGTTGGATACAAGGAATGGTTTTCTACTGCCGTGTTGAAGACTCACTTGATTGTACTTAACCCTCCTATTGTGTTCAGGTCAATTTTGACCTGTTTTCAAGTTTAAATGTGTGAAACATATTGTTCTTCAGATCAAAACAATACAATGCAATGCAATAAAACTAATTTTGACAATTTCTTATTATCTTATATAAATAAAGTTACATCTATGGTGTTATGGGTCACATTTGACCTGGAAGTAATTATATATATGTTGTTTATGCAGAACTAAATATTAAATGTTGCCAAACTGTTAAGTATCAAACATTGACACCAAAACTATAAATAATACTAATACGACTTTATAATAATACTAAAATAATATTGGGTAAAATTATTTAAATTATATTTCATGCCAAGAAAGCATATTGACTTAGATTTTAGTGACACGTAACACATACAATATGATCCCACAGGTACGATGCCATGCACACAACCCCACACTCTCTTTCACTCACAGACACAAGCACACACACACACAGAGACACATATTACACTAGGGATGCACCTATACATCGACTGTGCAATGGTATCGGCCGATATTCGCCTCGTTGACTTCAATAAACCTATCAGGAGGACCTACACTTAACGTATCAGGAGGACCTTCACCCATGCCGGTGGACAATGCTCTGTTGTGTCACATCAATCTTGCTCTGGCATTGGAGAAGATCCAATAGGTGATACTAATAGATACAACATGTAACAGGACATGGCATGAGCATGGCATAATATTTTCAAATAATAGTTAAAGAAAATATGGACAATGTGGGAGCATTTAACCAACATCAGTACTGGCAAAATTGTTGTTTTGGGAATTATACTGACCTTTTTTTCATATGAAACTACACATAAACGATGAAAGTATTCACACATATATTATGGTTATGAATTAATAATAAGTTGCTACATTTACACTTATACATACAACATTTTATTGAATGATAATTACTGCTTTTTTCTGTCACACCTGGGTCCGGGGGTGTGTCCAGGCTCTCTCTCCGCCGGCGCGCTGTCACGTCGGGAGGCTAACCACGCCCAAGGCATCGTGGCAGCCCTTCCCCTCTCTGTCCCTGCACCTGTTTTGTATTGTCTAAACAGCCGGTGTGCTTATAATGTTGTCTTGGTTTGTTTCCCCTCGTGGGTTATCAGCTGTGTTTATGGTCTGTGTGTGTATGAAACCTGCGTTTTCCCTCAGTCCCGTGTGTTCTCGTGTCCTGAGTGTAACGTTACAAGTCTTTACCAATACATTTCAACACTAAGGATGTAAACCCTTTTCCAACACAATAGGTGTAGAATAATACTTTAACAAAATCTTAAAATATGTTAGATAGAAATTAGGTTCTACAGTGGTTGACCACATTGATGAGAAGTTTAATATTAGTTGAAACAGTGTTCATTCAACTAACCATCTTTGATGGTTAGTTAAATATTTGTTATTGACTGGATCAGGTTACCCTCTGTTGCTAGGTTACCAACACCCTATTAATAGGATGTACAGTGGACTAGCAAAATGTGCTACTGACCGAGTAATAACACCTTTTAAGAATATTTCCATTTTTACCACTTTAGTTGAGATGATTATGAATATGACTGGCACTGTTGCAGGATTTGACAATGGAATAACACTTGTGCGGGAGGTGGAGCGCTACCATTTAGATCTGGTGGGTCTTATCTCTATGCACAGTCTTGGTTCTGGAATCGTTCTCCTCGATAGGGGATGGATTTATTCTACTCTGGAGTTGCCCAGGGTGTGAGGCGCCAAGCGGGTGTGGGAGTACTAGCCTTCATCTGAGCGCTGCTACATTGGAGCTTACCCCGGTGGACAAGAGGGTTGCCTCACTACGTCTATAGGTTGTGTGGGGAAAAGCTCTATTGTCTGTGTATATGCACCAAACAGCAGTTCAAAGTATTCAGCCTTCACATCAAAACCATCACCCGTGCATCCTTCTTCCACCTCCGAAACATATCCAGACTCCGCCCTTCACTTTCCTATTCAAGCACTGAAACTCTAATCCACGCCTTTGTCACTTCCTGCCTGGATTACTGCAACTCTCTTCTCTCTGGCATTCCCAACAAATTCATCAATAGACTCCAATTAGTTCAGAACTCTGCTGCCAGAATCCTCACCAACACAAGGTCAACAGACACATCACTCCAATTCGGATTCAACTTCACTGGCTTCCTGTAAAATTCCGTATAAACTTTAAGACTCTCCTCCTCACATACAAGGCCCTTCACAATCTGGCTCCCTCCTACCTCTCTGACCTTCTCCTGCCATATACTCCCTCCCGATCTCTCCGCTCCTCCTCTACAGGGCTTCTGGTCACCCCCCCCCCCATTCCACCTCTCCACCATGGGCGCTCGGGCCTTCAGCTGCTCTTCCCCCGGACTCTGGAATACACTTCCACTGCACATTCGACATGCCACCACGGTCACCTCGTTTGCTAAGCTCCTCAAAACCCACCTCTTCAAGACTGACTATGACATTTGACTCTTTTTTCCACTCTCAACTGACTTTTCATTTTATTGTATTTTTATTTTATTTATTTTTATTTTGTATATATTTCTCAGATCAAATGTTTATTTCTATAGTATGTATATATTTATCATATCAAATGTTTATTTCTATAGTATGTATATTTCAGCCAATTGTTTTATACCTATGTATTTACTATGTAAGATGTCCTTGAGTGTTGTAAGATGTCCTTGAGTGTTAAGAAAGGTGTCCAAAATACAATTTATTATTATTATTATTATATGACCGGGTCCCCCCGGAAGATACTGTGAGAGGTGCTGCGGGAGCATGGGGTGAGGGGATTGCCCTTTAAGGGCAATCCAATCCCTGTATGTCCAAAGCGAGAGCTGTGTACGGATTCTCTGCAGTAAATTGGACTCGTTTCAGGTAGGGGTTGGTCTCAGCCAGGGCTGCCCTTTGACCTCCAGCACACACTGGATCGGTTTGCAAGTGTGAAGCGGCTGAGATGAGGATTAGCACCGCTAAATCTGAGGCCATGGTTCTCAGCAGGAAACCAACGGAGTGCCTACTCCGGGTAGGGAATGAGTCCTTACCCCGAGTGAAGGGTTAAAGTACCTTGTGGTCTTGTTTGCGAGTGATGGGACATTGGAGGAGATTGGCCGGAGAATCGGAGCAGCGGGAGCAGTATTGCAATTGCTCTACCGCGCTGGCATCTCCCTTAGAGATAGGGTGAGAAGCTCAGCTATCTGTGAGGAATTTGCAGTAGAGCCGCTGCTCCTTTGCATTGAAAGGAGCCAGTTTAGGTGGTACGGGCATCTGGTAAGGATGCCCCCTGGGTGCCTCCCTTTAGGGAGGTGTTCCAGGCACATCCAGCTGGGAGGAGACCTCAAGGAAGACCCAAGACTAGGTGGGGAGATTACATTTCCACATTGGCCTGGGAACTCCTCGGGATCCCCCAGTCAGAGCTGGTTAATGTGGATCGGAAAAGGGAAGACTCCTGACTCCGGATAAGCGGGTGACGATGGATGGATGGATGGATGGATGGATGGATGGATGGATGGATGGACTTCTTCAAATACACATGAAACACATCCCTCAATGATCATGATCAGTGTACGTCTACAGATTCACACACACACAGGAACACAAAAACTCTTGGACTGCTCTATCTCGCTCTTTTGGTCATGACCCAAACTCCATGACCATAGGTGAGGGTAAGAAGGTAAATTGACCAGTAGATCGAGATCGAGAACTAAAGTGAATGCCGTAACGGCCCAGCTTCTCAGATTCTCCGGTTAATCTCCCGCTCCATTGTTCCCTCACTCATGAACAAGAACCCGAGGTACTTGAACTCTCTCCCTCCGAGAAGGAGTTACTCCTCCGGGAAAGAACTCATTCCCTACCCGGAGTTTCCTGCTGAGAACAACAGCTTCAAACGTAGAGGTGCTAATCCTCATCCCTATCGCTTCACACTCGGCTGCAGGTCACGGACCAATGATGCCATCAGGTCCCGGTTTTGACATGTCCAAGACTCTAATTACCACCAAACCCCCGTCCACCGACCGAGTATCATTATTTTGAAAATACTAAAACTGACATTTAAAGTGTTAAAATCTTGAGAATTATTGAATGTTTGGTAGTTTTGAGCAAGTCTGAAGTTGACTAAGTTTAATATCAGTTGTTTTGTGTGGGTACATTTTTGCCACAAAGGTGTCAAAAGGGTAGTACATTTGAGGAGGGCACAAGGGTTAAGATATAATTCTGAGTGTAAAGTTAAAATGTATGCAAATGACAGACATCTATACAGTTATAAATCTACAGTCTGTTATTTCCCCATTTGTTTATTTTACTCTCTCCTTCACTAACAATGAAGTAGATATGCTTCATTGCTTAATATGCTAGTGATATTCAATACATGTTGTTATGCTTTGTACCACCTACAACTACAGATTCCTGCTTTCAACAGTAGCCTACAACTCAAACATCCTTTTCCCCAGATTTCCCATCTCATACTGAACGCAGAAAAGCAGATGTTCGATATATTACTTAAAACCGTGTATAGCTCATTAAGAGGCAAGATTATGGATTACCTGATATCATTTTGTTGAAGCCAGGCATAATCCTACCCTCATACTGAAGGGCTGCACAAGCCCAGATTTCACATGGAAACAAACAACACCCACTTTACCTTTTCCAAGAAGGAACACAAAAACAAAGATGTTGGGTGCAGGAGGCGGGGGAGTAAATGAAACCTCGGGAAGAGACTAGAGGGAGGAATCAACCCTTAATGTGCAATAGGTCCTGCGTGGGCAGCAATAATTAGCAATACACAATGAGCAATATACTAACAATGTATCCAGGCAAACAGAATGTCACTCTCATCCATAAGAGTTAAAATGTCTAACAGTCGTGCTAATGATAAATGCCACATTTGGCTGTGACCAAGGGAGTCATAGAGAAAGACCCTTGACTTCATGGCACAGTTGTTAAAGTCATTGCCCCCGCACATCCAGCAGCATCTCCATTGCAGGGGCAGGCAGTGTGGTGGCAGCACCGCCCACTCAACGACAATCACGTGAAGAACAGAAGCATATCAATGAGTTAATGCATAACCATTTAAACATCCTAAACAGCAGGGAAGTGACACTTCTAGGACAGTAAATGCTAGACTATAAACATGTGTTTTTAGTTTGACTTTGAAGTCAATATTTGAGTACTGGGGACAATCGCTTTTTAAACTCTGGGTTGATAACAAGCTTGCGTTCTTACTATATGGCACCACTAGCTAAGAAAGATATGAAGAACTTAGAGATAGCGGAATGGAAGTTTTTAGCCTCGCTTCACCTGGCTAATGCTTGTTGAGACTATTGTCTGAAAACTCTGTTTTCATTCGTGTTTTCACAGCCACCCTGCCGGCAGAATAATCAAATGATGTTGAAGTCAAGCGTGCTTCAAAATGGGTGGTAGAGCTAGATGAGGTGATGAAAACATTTGTAGCGACGCCGATTGATTAAATGCTGTCCAATTGTTTTCAGATTAACCAGAGGTCTACACCCAGTAGAAGGAAACGACTTAATACTTCTCAGTAGAGCATTGCCAGACCTTATTTTCACAAAGTGAATATTAGGTCTGGTCACACCAGGCTAGCTGTTTAGTTACATGTGAATTTTAAGCACCTTAAATATAGTTAGGGATTCTGTAGAAAGCTTGTTTACATTTAAACTTGATAAAAAAGCAAAACACCTTCAATTCCAATATCGATAGTGGCTTCGATATGGCGCTCCCCCAGAAGCTCCGCCCTCCACACATTAGACATGTGACATGCCAAGGCTGGGATATCGATGTGCAAATATATACTTACAGTGCTCATTCTGTGTGCATGATGAACACATAATCAAAGTGTTCTTACACAACCATGGCTCCATAAATTGGAACACAAAC
Source organism: Typhlichthys eigenmanni (assembly GCA_027564635.1). Classification (NCBI taxonomy): domain Eukaryota; kingdom Metazoa; phylum Chordata; class Actinopteri; order Percopsiformes; family Amblyopsidae; genus Typhlichthys; species Typhlichthys eigenmanni. The sequence continues at coordinate 484,972 of JAODUK010000003.1, read as the reverse complement.
CAATAAAGCGGTCTGCACCACCAACTTATAATCGCCAACTCCACCTTTAAATATAGTGCTGCCAAGCGGCAAAGGTTTCTGTGTTCAGATGAGACCAAAATATTGCATTTTGAGCCAGAACAATATTTCCATCCAAGAAACACCCTTCATACAGTATAGGTGCCATGGCGACAGCATCCTATTGTTGTCCTCTTCAAGACAGAAGGGAGCAATGCAAAGCTACAGTCTTCATTCAGCCAGGAATGTGGAAATCAGAAGATGCGTTACATTCGGCCAATTTGACATGAACTCAAACTACAGTATATGGCTGAAACACAGGAAGGTGGACATCTACGACTAGCCTAGTCTGAGCCAGACTGACATCCTAACAAAGCATCAACTCAAACTATAAGGCTGAAACACAGGAAGGTGGACATCTACGACTAGCCTAGTCTGAGTCAGACTGACATCCTAACAAAGCATTAACTGAAACTCTAAGACTGAAACACAGGAAGGTGGACATCTACGACTAGCCTAGTCTGAGCCAGACTGACATCCTAACAAAGCATTAACTCAAACTATAAGGCTGAAACACAGGAAGGTGGACATCTACGACTAGCCTAGTCTGAGCCAGACTGACATCCTAACAAAGCATGAACTCAAACTATAAGGCTGAAACACAGGAAGGTGGACATCTACGACTAGCCTAGTCTGAGCCAGACTGACATCCTAA
>JAODUK010000003.1:454225-477240 GCA_027564635.1 Typhlichthys eigenmanni | reverse complement strand
AATTCAAACAAAGTATAACCGTTATGCAATTATTCACCTTTAGTATTTTGTTTTCATTGTATGTTAATCTCTAAAGTGTTGTCTGAATGGCTTGGTTTTTGACAAAGGAGAGAATATTAGGTTTGACCCATTATAAAATATCTGCTAAAGTAGATTTGCTTGTGACATGATCATATAGGTATATTGTTTTTTTTTTCCACACTTTTTCCCCATTTCATGTAAAAACGTCTCCATATTTAATGTGGAGGTATTCACGGTAGAGAAGGACAACCAGCATAATAACTAGGCTAGATTAGAATATAGACATTTGAGCAAAACTAATTTTGAATGGAATATATCATATCTTTAAAAGTTAGGCTATACAGATATATTCTTAGAACTTCCTATTTAGATAAATATCCATATGAAACGATGTATAATTTTACTGAGATCGTAGTATTGTGACTGCATACAATGTAGCTTCACGTGAGTGTACGGTAAGCACAGGTCTTTACCGTAATTGCACAAACACGCAGAACCATTTTAAAGCTGGCTGGCGCGTGATCGCACATCCACCTCTAACCGTATGAGCCAGTCATCCTAACCATTCGAGCATGTATCGTTCGCCGGCATTTTTTCCACCAGCTTTGCTAGTGTCTTGCCTGTTAGCGTTAGCTAGCTGTAATAACGAGGTAGCTATCCGGTAATATGGGAGTGTGTTTGTGTTCATCTCCGAGTCCGAGACCCAATTTGAACAGCTAAACACACTTTTCAACGCTCATGGATGGAGTGTAGTTATGGTAATAATAAACACAGTTACGCACTCACCCTGTTGGAAGTGGAACCACGTTGGGAACAGGTATAAAGTGCGCGTCTCACGGTTGTCCTTGTGCACGGGGATTTCATAATGCGCAACTGAGCATATTAGAGCTGCGAACATAGTGGCTAGAAGTCACTCGCACAAAGTGGGCCTACATTTTTTAAATGTTTGCACACCAAGATTTTTTGTCGCATTTGCGAGTGAAATGGTCGCACTGTAAGAGCCCTGCGAGCTGACTGCTGCGCCCGACAAATGTATAGTTTATCGGAAATTAGTTTAAACCGTTATTGAAAAAGTTTATATTGCGATAGATATCGTTATTGAATTATTGTCCAGCCCTAATTCTGCGCTTTTAAGAGGGGTGCTGTTCTCTTTACTCACTTAATGGGCTTCTTCTCCCTTGGGTTTCCCACATGCTCAGTTGCCAGGCTGCGTGACCTACCGCTCCCCGTGTGGCTTGACTCTCAACACCATGGGGGAGGTGGAGGAATACCTGGCCCAAACGGCCTGCAAGTTCCTGTTCCTGGACATGTTCTGCATGGACCCCTGTGTGTCTGTCACTACCAGCTACGACGCGCCCCCCTCTAAGCTCTACCTGCCAGACCTGTGCCAAAGGAAGGAGATGCAGCCGGTGTCCTGCTTCAACGAGCACAACCACATCCGACCCAACCAGATTGTCTACATCAAGGGTTGCGTGGCTGCGGACGGCATACCGGTCAACAGCGACTTGACGGTGGGGTGCAAATGTACCGACGGCTGCAGTAAAAGGTGATCTCTCACTCGAGAGCCCAGACGTCTCTACTCGTCTAAAGAGCTTAAAACAAATAAAAATAAATGTTTTAAATAATTCTTGGATTTCTTCTTTTTGTTTTGGGGGGTGTGGGGGTTTCTTTGCCTCTGCTTCGCCACACAGCAAAGCCTGTGCCTGCCAACAGCTGTCTATAAAGAAGTCGGCCCTCGGCCCCAGAGGAAGGCAGGATCCCAAGGCTGGCTATAAGCACAAGAGGCTCAGCGATTGCATAATTACTGGGTAACATCCTTCTCTCTTTTGTTTTTTTGTTGGTGTTATTGATTGCGTAGTTCACACCTAATTATTCCGGTTTACATTTAAAATAAATGTATGCCTTGTTTCCTTCCTTGTCTTTTTATTTATTTAGTTTAAATAGAGATGGAATTTAAAGGCAGACGCATTTTGAAACGTGCCTCTCTCTATTGAGTTAACCTTTGGCCACCTCTTTTACACAGGGTGTATGAGTGCAACGCTCTGTGTGGCTGTGACCCCCGCATGTGCTCAAACCGGCTGGTGCAGCACAGTGTTCAGTTGCGGCTGCAGATTTTTATGACTTTTAACAAAGGCTGGGGCGTTCGCTGCGTGGACCACGTGGCCAAGGGCACTTTTGTTTGTTCCTTCAGTGGTAAGCCTGAAGGAGAGATAATGTTGGCTTGACCGTCTTTACTACCTATCCTGCTGCAATTTACCCCGTTGCTGTTTTCTAGCACCAGAATAGTTTTGTGAGACATTCCTCGGAAGTGTTATAGCGCCCCGACGACCCTAAAAATTCACCCAAGCGTGTTTGGAATCACAACTGAGTCAGTATGCGGGGAGCTTGTGCTCTCCTTGGTTTAAAACCAACCAGTGTTATTGTTTGTTGTTTCAGTCTCTCAAGGGCGCCCATTAGTAGTCGGGTGTACCCAGACTCAATATTCACTTTGTGAATTAGTCTGGCAACGCTCCATTTGGAAGTGTTAGCAGTCGTTGCCTCCTGCTGGGCGTAGACCTCTGGTTAATTTAGAAACAACTGGACAGCGTTTAACCAATTGGCGTTGCTCCACCTGTTTTGATCGCCTCATCTAGCTCTACCACCATTTAGAAACATGACTTGACTTCAATGTCATCTCACCAACCCACCCTAATTAGTCCGCCAGCAGGGTGGCTGTGAAAACACTTATTCGAACAATTTCCAAACTGTAATCTCAGCGAAAAGATACTGAGCCGAGAGCATAGTGGGGGGGAGACAGACAGGCTAGCCCATTACAGCACACAGTTGTGTTTTCTGGTTTATGGGGAGGGATTGTCTCTTAGCTTTTCAGGGATTCACTTACTGATTCCATTAAATTAAACTACAATTTAAATGTATTCACTTTTACTGCACATGATTAAATGTGCCTGTTAAAGCTGCTTGATATGGTTATCTTTTTACAATTTCATTAGAACGAGGTAGTTTGTGACCTACAAATTGAGAGTGCTGATTTTGTATAATTTGCCATTGGATGATTTTGATGATACACTTGCATATTTTTTGTTATTTAAATTTTTTACTATATCTAGGCAGAGTTGAACGTGATGACAAGAAATATGCTCATTATTACTGTGCCGAACTCAACTACATAGAAGACGCAAAGCACAAGTCCACAACTGCTGAATCAGGTACCATAAAAGGCATGCTGCTTCCTTCCTTTCTTTTTCCATATAGCAGGCAATGGTTTTCCATGTATTTATTTAGACTCAATAAAGGGACACCCTTTATATTTATTGAGTGCAGTATTACCATTGTGTGCAAACCTTTTTTTTTGGTGATCATTTTATCTGTTGCAGCTTGTGGCATGTAACGTTGCACAAACTTAACTTTTAGTCATATTTTCTTTTATCTAATGTGTTTTATTCTTACATTCTTACTGTGTATTCTCTATTTATGAATTTTGCACCCTTTTGACACCTTCGTGGCAAAAATGTACATGCACTGCTATAAAATCATCATACATCAATATTTGTTTTCTTCATAAATCACTTAAACAACTTCAGACTTGGTCAAAAACTACCATACATTCAACAATTGTCAGGATTTTAACCCTTTACATGCCAGTTATATTTTTGGAATACATTATTGGATGTATAATGATTTTATAGCAGTTTTTGTGCCACGAAGGTGTCAAAAGGGTAGTGCATTTGAGGAGGGCGCAAGGGTTAAACATTTGATTTAATTTAAATATGAGACTGTCACACAATTAATAAGGCATGTTTTTATTTTAATGTTTAACAAAAAAGGGCAATATGTCGATATACTTATTTATATACGGGCTGGATAAGATGATGCTGGTAATTGCATCGTTGAAATGAAGGACACTAAAGCCAAGAGGAATGCCATGACTCTGACACTGATACTGTTCACTCAGGCTTCATTCAGCCTCTGTACACCCTATATTTTTATAAGGTACACAGTACATCCGCACTGATGTTTAGAGTTAACGGGCTGAAAGTGTCTGTAGATATGTTGCATAATAGTCAGTTGTCCGCTTGCAATTAAAGTTTACTGACATGGGAAGGATGATGCTGAGGGGAAGACTATATAACCACAATGATGCAAAGTCCCGATGTGCGCCACAGCTTTAAGCGTTGGTCCTTTTTATGAGAGCACATTTAATTAATGGTCCAGTTGGTGGTGCCTAGTCAAAATGATTACAAAGTAGTACAAGGGATCTGGGTTAAAGTCAAAGCAATGTCAAAGCTTTACTGTCAGTTTTAGTTTGAGCGTCTTGGGGCAGTAGTGACAACATTGTCACTACTGCCCCAAAGTAGTGACAATGTTGTCCTGTTAAAGATCGGGGGACACAGACTGAGGGAGAGAACGCCGGTGCAATTTGACTGCCGCTTCTCCTTTTGTGTTATTTAATGTTTTTTCTAAATCTGAATTGTCCATAGTATTTTTTTTAGTTTTCTAAAGTTAAGTTAGCTGTTTTTGGAGACTTCCAGATGTTATTTTCCCCCGACTGCTCTACAACAACTCAAGCTACAAAAGACGACGTCCTTCTGACTAGAGGCTTAGCTACTAGCTTATAGTAGCTTACTATCACCGGGTGAGCTCGATTCGACACCATGCCTTCCTTCACTCATCCTGGCGACATCAAAACCGGAGGGCCTGTGTTGTTGGCCCGGACATATTCTACTTGTTTCTACTCGTTTCTGATTGATTCTGCACTACTACTAATTTTAAATTCACCGGACTATCATCTCCCGCAACCTCACGCCTACGCCAGAGGATACCGGCAACCAGCGGTCATATTCCTCCGCTTCCAACAGTATACCCTTCATTTTCTCGCCTTTCCTTAGATGTGGATTAACCCCATTTAATCTCGATTGAAATATTCTGTAGCTGAGCTGCTGCTACTAAATTCAAAGTATTTTCCCCTCTTCCCCAGCTGTTTTACCACTCTGGAATTCTTCGTAGGCCAAAATACATTCACCGTGGGTCTCAAACTTCATACACACAAACTCTCCTATCCCTCGTTTTGGTCTAATCAACAAATTGCCCCTCACAATCCTCATCCAACAGTTAACCATAGCAGTTAACAGACATTGTGCGCTCTGCCGGGTTCCTATAGTGATTACAAACTTGATCTCTAATAATGTCTTAAAATTGCATTATTCAATGTCTGATCCCTTTCTGATAAAGCCCCACTGATTCACAAGTTTATAATTGAGAAAAAAATTGACATTCTATGCCTGAAACATGGCAAACACCAAAGACATTTTTACCATCTTAATCAAGCCGCCCCACCTGGATTTGTTTACATCTCTCAACCACGCACCACTGGACGAGGGGGCAGGGTTGCCGTTCTTTCGTGTGACATTCTGATAGCCAGATCTGTTGGTCTACCTGGTTATACTACATTTTAATGTATTGTCCATGGCTCCCAACCTCTGATAGTTCGGGAGGTCTATATACAGTATAGTTAAAACAATCTGACATGTTTTTAACAGAATTGTCCTTGCTATTTGCTTTTATTAGTGCTGTGTCCCCCAATGTACTGCTTGTATGTTGTTTTAATATTCATGTTGACAGAACTGCAAGCTGTTCATTTATTGCTGATTTTATGTTGTTACTAGACGACCATGATTTCAGGTCACATCATTGATCTAGTCTGCTGCACTGGTGTTCCTCTTGACAATGTCACTGAGGGACACATCCCCATATCTGACCACAAACCGATTTTGTTTGAAATATCTGCCACCTCCCAAAGCGACGACCCAACCTGGACTTCTTCAATTAAGAAATTCTAAACATCCACCTCTATCTACAATCACCCTCCATCCCTGCTGAGAACCTGTCCTGGATGAACACATCATTGGGCTCAACCCCAACCTCCTGCCTCTCTGACTTCATTCCCGCCACTGAAAAGTCTATTACTGAACTCATCCTGAAATCCAAAGCCTCTACCTGCCAACTTGATTCCATGCCCACTAGCCTCATTAAAACCATGCCTTCCTTCTGTCTCGCATGCTCACTGAGACCATTAACTCCTCTCTCACAACTGGCTTTGTACCCCTCACCATGAAAATCGCAGCTGTGACGGGCACACTGAAAAAGAATGAATGCTGACCCAAGTGACATGAACCATTTTCACCCCATCTCCAACCTTCCTTTCCTCTCCAACAGTAGAGTGGCCTCTCAACTTTTAAATCACCTAAACTTATAATAAGAACCTACTCAAACCATTTCAGTATGGATTCCGTCCCAAACACCGTACTAAAACCGCTCTAGTCAAAATCTCCAATAACTCCTCCGTGCAGCTGACTCCAGCTTCCTATCCATCTTTTTGGTTTAAATGGATCTCGTTTCTATAATGTATATTCCTGCCTTGGTAAAATGTTTATTACTATAGTATGTCTCAGCCAAATGTTTTATCTTTATATTTGCCTATTTGCAATGTAAGATGTCCTTGAGTGTTTTTAAAGGCGTCCTAAATAAAATTTTATTTGTAAAAATATCAAATTGGGACAGTGCTTGTGTGCAATTGTAGGAAAACGATGCCTATTGTAAATGGTAAATGTCTATTGTCTACATACAACTCATGCAACTGTATTACAAGATGTGTTTTTCTGAGAGTAATAATAGTGTCCTGTTTTTTTAGAGCCAAAGAGGAGTGCACAATCTGAAGTTGGGAAGTTTTCCGACCATAAGAGAAAATCAAGAGATGCCAATGCAACTACTGCAAGAAACAGTGATCGGAAAAAATGCTTCTATGTTATTGATGCTAGTGTGGAAGGGAATGTGGCACGCTACCTCAATGTTAGTCATTGTTAATCATAATTTTACTATAGTGACATTTCAGTAATGGTGTTTTATTGTTAGTCATTGACACTTATTTCCCTTACAGCATAGTTGCAGTCCAAACCTCTTTGTCCAAAACGTTTATGTGGATACACATGACCCTAGGCTTCCCTGGTTGTCTTTTTTCACTAAAACGTAAGTACACACACATTCAATGTATGCCAGTTGCATATCAGCTATGCAGAATATTAAAATCATGAAGTTGTTTTTCCATCAGAATCGATTCCTTTTTTATTTTTCCTCAGACACATCACACCTGGCACAGAACTGACATGGGACTACAGATCTGTAATTGGTGGGATTAAAGGGGCTTCTGGACAGATAGACTGTCGCTGTGGCGCTGAGAATTGTCTTAAGAAACTCTAAAGTATTATTCATGACATGTATTTTAATTGTTCTGTTTTACCTCTGCTTAAATAAATAATTAGTTGTTGCTAGGTATACTCTATTTGATAAAATACAGTATTTTAAATAGCAGAGGGTGAAAGGCTAAATACATAAATAAATACTTTATACAAATCTTTGGAATCCAGTAATTTTGTGTTTGAGATGGAATATATTTTATTATCGCACGTCCTCATGCCCGTATGCAGGCAATGGTCTATCTAGTATGGTGGTTGTTTACGTCCTGTGGCCGCACATTTGTAGCAGAGGAGGCGTAGCACTCCCACCGCTACTGATCCCGAACTAGCTAGAGCGCTGTATAGCTGGCTGACTGCTAGCAACGGGAGAGCCAACATTTTTTTTTTTTTTTTGAATTGAGATCTTTAGAAAGGTGGAACTGAAGCGCCACCACGGATTTCTTGTGGGACAAACGTACAGGCCTCGCTGCTAAAACGGTACACACTACTTACAGCCACACATTTCGCCATATAACATTCAGATACATCTCTTTTTGACGGAATCGCTAACCAACGGAGCTACTGTTAGGGTTAGCTGTTTAGCTAGCTGATGAACGTAGGGTAAGATGGCGGTCGAATTAGTAACAAGCTAGCTAGCTACCGTATATGGCTACTAGTTGTTAATACCTTACGGTTGTAACAATTACTGAATAGTAAAGAAACTGCTGATAGGCATGTATTATATTTATATCCACATGTGCTTTGAAATATTATCCAGTGTCGCTTGGTACTGTACGGTAGTGCATTATTGTAAAGTGTTTACGATGTAAGCTAGGCTTGCTAGCTTCAGACGTTATTTATTAGTCGGTGGGCTATAGCTGTCCAAACATCATTTTCTCACTGACATAGTGGCGTCATCCATATGGATTTATTTTTACTACGAGTGTATGCTTATTTCTCAGCTTGTGCCAGATATTACATATCGCATGTAACACCCACTGTCAGGCATATGTTTATTTAAAGAAAAGTAAAACCCACACAGACGTCAGCCAATTCACCTACGATACATACCGGTAGCGTTTTTGCCATGTTAAATTGCACACAGTCGTGTAACTTGTACTATTGGCTATTATATTTTATGTTTTTCACGTGGTATTTATTACTGTGCCAGGTTCACTGTGTCCTTCCTCCACCCATAAATACAAGCATGTTATGCGTTCATAAATGGTCCTAGATGCCTCACACGAGACGATATTCGTCCTCGGACCGAGACAGTCGGAGCAGCTACCAAGATCGCTACCGGGACAGAGACAGAGGACGCAGACAGCGGCACCGGAGATCACCTTCATTCTCCTCTAGCAGCGACAGAGAGAGGGACAGGCGGGGACGAGGACACAGACAAGAAGGAAGCTATGCACGGTCGAGGAGGTGTGTGTGTGTGTGTGCATTTTATGTTGAGTAATTGGAGGTCACTATAAGGTTAAAGTGATACCTAGTAAAGAAGCCACTAGAGAACCACACATTGTGTTTTTTTCTGCTGCTTTTCTGCACATCACTTTTGTTAATGCATGGTTGTTGCTGTACAATTCTAGAGACGGACAGTGTTATGTTGTGCTACATTAGTGTGAAAAGTACAATCTTTAATCTCTAAAACAGTCGCAGCTATGACAATCGCTCAACGGAACGGCGGCCCCTCGACCGAAGATACTGCGACGGGTACAGGCGCCTGGAGCAAAGCCGAGACCGAGACAGGGAGCCACACGGGGCGACGGAAACCTACTATCCACGGGACTTCTCCCCGACCATGTACGACTACCGGCGAGGCCGCGAGAGGGAGCCGGAAGAACCGTACCGACGGAAAGGCAGCAGGCGTAAGCACAAAAGAAGGCGCCGTAGAACCAGGTCCTATAGCCAGTCCTCCTCGGTGAGTACAACCCGACCCGGGCTTTCCGTTTAAACCCCCTTCCCCCCCTTTTCTCTGCTTTTTATATCCAGCTCCTTGTTTCTCTAACCCTTTCTTTTTCACAGCTCCTGGACTTGGTAAGTAGTACAATCTTTTTTTTTTTTTGTCCTCTGCAGGATTTTATCCAAATATTGTTTTTTATTTTCCTCCTCTCCAATGAAAGTGAATTGATTAAAAGCGACATTTAGCTTTGGTGGAACATTACATGTATTTGTAGTTTCTATAACTGTAGTTTACCCTGCATGGTCTGTTCTGTGGATATGCCGTTGACACGGCAAGGGGCAATTTAGAATTCCCTTCAGACATTTGGCATTTCAAACATATTTGGTTGTCTGAAGTTCTCGAGAGTTGTGGAGAAACACTGTAATACAATTTGACTAGCAAAGCAGCAGAACATCTGTTAAATATGTACATTCTACAAGATGGAAATGTTCAATCAAAGTGGGATATTGCTTTAAATTCACGTTTTGCTTAAAATATCCATGCAGTGCAGTGTGGGAAATGCATTGCCCACATTTATGGACAAGGTAGATGTATGTTGAAAGTAAAAGTGGGACATCCACTATATTTCCTGCTTGATAGTCTATGGTCCTTATGTTTTGTTTGCCATCTTTAGTTAATCTTATTTAAATCTGAGAAGGCAACCTTATAAGTGTTGAATTGCAACTACCATTATTGGTTGTTGCGTTTATGAATGGAAATGCCGGTTGCTTCCTTGTTTGTAAGCAGTTGTGGTAAAAGGGTAGAGGGGGTGAGAGGAGCAGAAGACAACATGTGATCTTTGACTTGTTCCCTTGCACTATATTCCTATCGTTATATATTTCCTTCACGTGGTGTCATGCGTGAATCGCCCCATGACCGCCAATCCCACCTCCAACCACCAACCACCACCATCAACTACACCGCCCTCCTCCTCCCTCCTCCTCTACTCGTGTCGCCTGATGCCGTGGCTACGGCCGGCACCCCTGAAAACCCCCTCCTCCCTCCTCCTCCTCCTGTCCCCACCCCTGCTGGTGTGGCGATCGGGGGCGTGCGAGCAGCGGAGCGACAGCCGGACACGGGCGCTGAGTGTGAGGGACGACGAGGAAGGGCACCTGATCTGTCGGACTGGGGACATCCTGCAAGAGAGATGTACTCACTGCCACTACTCTTTATCGTAACCCATCTCCATATGAGTATTTACACGAAATGCCGTTCGCTCTAGCTGAGAAGGCAGGGCGGATCGCGTCAGTGTTTGACGATATGCAGGGACATTTTAGATAACTTCTGCATTTGTTACTTTGTGTGTGTGGAGTGTATAGACGTTTCTTTTTTTTTTTTCTAGCCGTGGAACGTTTTCTTAGCGTCTCGTGTTCAGCTTGTCAATCGTCTGTCATTACTGAGTTACAGGTTTAAATCTGTGACCAATCAAGCTAGATATCTGTCGGCATAGGGGTTTCAGTGGTTTCCAGAAACTTCTGACACCCACCTCACCTGTTATGCGTTTGCCCTCGAAACAGTACAAACATTACATTTAGTTAGATTATTTCTTTGTACTAATATTGGGGCCACAAAAAAAACACCCCACACAAACTTTTAAAAACATATTTTATTTTGCACAAACAGCCGTAAAGTCTTGACCAGTTTGTGTTCTTGTTTTTGATGGCTGCAATTGGTCATCATTAAGGACACGTACATTTCCCCTACTTATTTTAGGTATTGTAGCGCTATAAATATCATGGTCCTAGACTACCTCAGTTTGAAGCCTGTCATTTTTAATAGGCAGCTGTTTGAAGAGAAAATGGGATGGGCGCTAGCATCGGGACACGCCTGTCACTGCATTATGTACGCCTGCCTTTGGTCCACATGTCTAATTCCTCTGTTCTGTTTTGTTTTCCCCCCCGCTCTCTTTCTCCCGTTTCTCTTTGTCTTGTCTTGTAGACGAGATTGTCAGCACTCTCGGGGAAGGCACCTTCGGGAGGGTGATGCAGTGCATTGACCATCGAAGGTGTGTGTTACCTGAAAGGGAGAAGAGAGAAAACAAACAAACTGGTCTTCTATTTCTGAGCCCTCATTAAGCAATTCCTATGCACCCTGCTGCAGTTCTGTAAATGAATGTCCTCCGGCCTGCTCTAGCTTCGGCAGATATCCATCTCCTTATTACATTTATTACAGAGCAAGCATGTTCGTCTGCGCCTGGAAATGAATACCAGCCCAGTGCATTTTAATGATCGGAGTGAACCAGTATGTAGCCAGTGCTTTTCCTCTGCCAACACAGTTTGAGGTGATCGAACGAGAGACAAACCAATTAGTTGGGTCCTTCAATTAGTGGGGTACTTGTTGATTTGAATGACAAGATTGTATACATTGAAGACCACAGCACGTCAATATTGTGTTGGGTGGACATTTCATTTATTTAATATAGAAAATTGTGTTTAATAACCCACGTGCGGTTTGACTATACACCCTGTCTGCTGTTTTGGAACTTGGTTAACACTACTTTATGCTATACAGGGGAGGTGCCCACGTTGCTCTGAAGATCATCAAGAATGTGGAGAAATACAAAGAAGCCGCCCGGCTTGAAATCAACGTCCTGGAGAGGATCAACGAGAGAGACACTGAAAACAAATAGTGCGTTGATCCTTGGCTTTGCACCATTCTTGAAAGTACAAACATTCGTGGAATTGGCCTAACAGCCATTGAAACGGAATATATATATTTTTAACCTTTTTTATCTGAAGCTTTATTAAACCATTGTCAAACTGGTTTAAAAGAACAGAATTGAACACCCATAAACACAGTTGCAAAAATGCACATTGACTCAGTTTATAAAGAGAATGCATGTATTATTGTAGAATGACATCACTGTGTTGCCGATTGCTGTGGGCAGTGTCACTAAACCTCGTTCCTTGACCTTTCTCCTCTTAAGCCTGTGTGTTCAGATGTTTGACTGGTTTGACTACCACGGCCACATGTGTTTATCCTTTGAGCTGCTGGCTCTCAGCACCTTTGACTTCCTCAAGGAGAACAACTATCTCCCATATTCAATCAGCCAAGTCAGACACATGGCCTATCAGATCTGTCTCTCTGTAAAGTGTAAGTCCCCCCCTTTTTTTTGCTTAGATATATACATTTTTTTAATAAACTTGTAGTGCTTGGAATGAACCAAAAGTACTATAATATTTATTGTTCATATTATACATTAAGTTTTGCAGAGTAAAGAGTAAGCTCTACACTGATTTTGCCGTTAAGGTAAATTGGGCTGAAACGGCAGCTTTCCTCTTTGCCCTCTCACCCACATGTGGAGCTGAAGCAATGAAAGGCTTCTTTGTCCACGTGCTGCCACACGAGGGCACCACTGGTCCGAACACTGTTCTGCACGGTGTGGCTAGTACTCAGCCAAGCACTAGTTGGAGTAGAGATACGTAGTATATATATGTAGAGCCCACTGGGCATTACGTTACTGCTACAGTAACGACGCAAAAATGGAAATTGTCTCGTGTGAAAAGCTAAAGCAATTTCTCTTGCTTATTTCCATATAGTTCTCCATGACAACAAGCTGACTCACACAGACCTGAAGCCGGAAAACATCTTGTTTGTCAACTCAGACTTCACAATGACCTACAATGTAGAGAAGGTGAGGGATGCAGAATGTTGTTTTGTTTTTACCTGTGGGCCACAGTGACTAGTAACATGCTGCTTTATCAGGGCATTAAGAATTAAATATTAAGTTCTTAATGCTGTTTTATAGGATTAAGATTTTATTAAGAGGTTATTTCCCAGATAAGAAGAGGATAAATCAAGCACGAGGAGTGGCAGTTTTTATTAACTGTAAATAGTAAGTTATTCTGGTGAACTGAAATCGACCAAAACAAAAAACACTCCTCTCTTCAATGCCATAGGGTGCTCCCTCAGAAGCTCTACCACACACATTGCGAAAGCTAGGATATTATGTGATGCGGTCTACACCACTTTGTGTTCCTATTAATGGAGCCAGGGCTTAGAAACAGCGTATCATTATTTTCCAGCATGCACAGCAAACGGGCAGATTGCAAGGATGTATTTGGGGAATTTGACAAAAGGTGTATTAGCTTTACAATCGCTGACTATTTCAGAAGCGGGACGAGCGCACGGTCAAGAGCACGGCGGTGCGGATGGTAGACTTCGGCAGCGCCACCTTTGACCACGAGCACCACAGCACCATCGTCTCCACGCGACACTACCGCGCACCTGAAGTCATATTGGGTGAGTGTGGCTGTGTGGTGTCATTTTACATAGGCAGCAGGGACTAGCGTCTGAAGAAACATTGGACACTTGCAGTAAGAGGCTCCAGGCAACTACTTTAGTACCTGATAATAGCTCTTTCTAATTGCTCTGGGAAACATTAAAACTGGTCAACTATATCATTTTTTTCAAATGTTTTCAGGGAAGCTGAGAGCCTCGTCATGTTTTCTTAATCAAACCACAAGACAAATAAGTAGTCTTTAGTGCAATATTAAGCACCACTCTTATGTGGTAGATATTATTCAGTGTTTACTTTTAGATTAAACTCAAACATTTTCTAAAATTGAGTCAGGAAATGTTTTCATCTTATTATATCACATATTTTACAAGCATTTAAAAAAAGCCAAGCTCATAATCAAATCAACAGCAAGGGACTTTTAGATTTTTATCAAATTAAGTGAAAATGAAAACTTTCTAGCATTTTAATCTAATTTTATAGTTTTAATAAAATGTTAACTAAACATGATCAAATTATTTTGACCCCTTGGCTAATCACGTGCCTGTTAACTTCCCCACATAGTTTCAGACACAAAGCGGATGTCGTTAATAGTCCTGTTGTTAATAGTCAGTGCGTCAGCTGATGGACATCGTGGTCAGCCTGTTTGTGGTGTTGTGGTCCCCAGAGTTGGGCTGGAGCCAGCCGTGTGACGTGTGGAGCATCGGCTGCATCCTGTTTGAGTACTACCTGGGCTTCACTTTGTTCCAGGTACACCAGCGCAACTCTGACCTCATTCAGGCCTTCGATAGGAGATCCCCTCACACGACCAGACCATATAATTAAAGATCTGCCCGTGTGACGACTTAAACACATAGGTTACATGCATTCGTCTGGTCGACGTGACGTCACGTTGTCAGTGGTTTGAGAACTCTGTGGCAACAAATGGCTGTGGCCTAGCAACCAGACGTCAAACAGTGGGGAATCTGTTTCAAAATGTAGGCTATTCACATGGGTTTTGAAAAGTCTGTTTATTATTTTTTATTTATTATGCTGAATTAGACTATTAAGTACATATTCGCATTATGATGAGCTCCCAGGTGATGACAAGAAGCATTAATTGACACGGATTTGGACCACAAAGAAAAAACCTGTTTGTTTTCAACCGAGTTGTCTTACTAAGCAATCGACCAGACGTCACTTCCGGGCGTTCGCCGACCAGACGAATAGCAGTCACACGTCAGCGCTAATCTACCGTGGGATTATCCCTGTGCTGAGGCTGGGCTCCTTGGAGTCCTGCCACAGCCATGATCTGTCCCTGCCACACACGTGGCCACGTCACCACGTGAAGTTGCCCTGGTTCACGCTCCATTCGCTCTCCTGCAGACGCACGACAACAGGGAGCATCTGGCCATGATGGAGAGGATCCTGGGACCAGTGCCTTCCAGGATGATCCGCAAGACGCGGTTAGAGCGCACGCACACACACACACACACACACATGCTGTACACCATGCTAATGTGTTCTGCTGAAACCACGCGCACACACACTATACACCATACTAATGTGTTCTGCTGAAAGCACACACACACACACACTATACACCATACTACGCGCCTGTTCACACCGACCACCTTCTGTCGCTTCAGGAAGCAGAAGTACTTCTACCGCGGCCGTCTGGACTGGGACGAGAGCTCGTCTGCTGGGAAATACGTCAGGGAGAACTGCAAACCCTTGCGGGTAGGAGCAGTCATCGGGAGGGTTATGGGGGGGGGTGTCTACAGCTGTCGGTTTGTTTTGTACCACACCTTCTCTCCCGCTTGTCGTGACTCATGTCCCCCCCCCTTCCCACCCAGCGCTACCTGCTGTCGGAGGCAGAGGAGCACCATCAGCTGTTCGACCTGATGGAGGGCATGCTGGAGTACGAGCCCTCCAAGAGGCTGGCGCTGGCGGACTCGCTCAAGCACCCGTTCTTCGAGGGCCGGGGGTTCAGCGAGGCGGCCGCCGCGGGCAAGAGCTGGGAGGGGAACCGGGACATCAGCCGGTGACCGACGAGCCGCCGCACTAGACTGGGACCCTCCCTCCCTCCGGAGCGGGGAGGAGGGGGGGGGAGGGGGGGGGGGTTATGGCGGTGACTTTTCCGCACGGGGATGCGTCAGTGGCTGCAGGCGCTTGGAACGTTGGTGCACGGAGCCCCCCCCTTCCCCCGCCACCCTGCTGGCCCTATGGGTCAGAGTGAAATCAAGAAGTACTGAGAAAGAACAGAACAACTCTTCTATTGTTCTATTTCAGAAAATAAACGGATCCAATGGAAGACTGTTTATACAAGACGTTAGCCCCCTCTATTCAACTCCAGTCGTTCTCTCTCCCTACCCTCCTATCTTTCTTTAGTCCTGTTTTGTTTTGTTGTCAGCATGTGGAAAAGAAACACTTACCTTTTTTATTAAGAGAACAAACACGCCTGTGGTTTTGTCTTGAAACGAAACGTTTATTTTGGGGGAGGGGCGTCGGGCTGGGCTGTTGTACTGAACTGTCTTCCACTTCTGCCATCTGGGGAGAGATTTAAGGGCCGTGTGGTTGCATACACAACACAGGTCGATAAGTCAACCACGTATATACCACCTCCAGGCAAGAGTCACACCTACAATAATGTCAAACGTCTTTTTTTTTGTTGTAGAGTTAGGTGTGTACTTTGACTACGTACCATTCTTGCGTGTTAAACATACTTTTATTTTATTTGACCCCCCCTCCCTCCCATTTACCTTCCACTTCTCAGCCGTTTCCACTACTCGCAAGACTTAAGTGTTGGGTCCTACACACACACACACGCACGCACACACACCCCCCCCCCCCCCTTATAGCCGGTCTTAATTATAGATTTGTTTTGTTATGATGCTTTGTAGGTGGGTGTGTGAATACACGTGAGTGTGTTAACATGGTCTGTACGAATACGTCACCCGGTGACCAGTCTTCTGTTACTGCTCCTTGTAATTAGTCATGACAAAACTCCCCCCCCCCCCAAATAATGGTGCGACATAAAGGTGACTTGTCTCTTGAGCTCTGGCACACACCTATTTACTATATTTATTTTGGGTTTTGGGTTGCAGGTCATTGCCCCTCCTCTCCCACACATGTACATGTTTATTTTTCTTTTTGTATCAATTTAAAGTGTATAAAACTGTATATATGTATGATTGTGTAGAATTAAAGTTAAGTCCTCCTCGCCAAAAGCGAATGGAGCTGTCTGTCACTTCTGACCTCTGACAGCTTTAAGGGGAGGTGTTCTGTCTTTATATGTTGGTACGACTCTATCTCTTACCTCACAGAATCTGTTACCACTAAACGTGCGTGTGTGTATGTGTATTCGTACCTTTTAGTTCTCATGACTAAGACCTAGGTGACCTGACAATCATACCAATTTCTGTCTCTGTCCCTAACATGGTGGCTCTATTTGCAGCTGTTCCATTGTGCTAATTTCCCCGGCCAATCGGCAGCCCCGCCACCACCTGTGTAGCAAGCGGGAGGATCAGCTACGGCAGGGGTGTCCGCTCGCCGTCACGGAAACGCTTTCCGCCGTCACGGAAACGCTTCCATCTGTTGGTAAATGTCTTTTGTCTCCTTCGCCGACTGTCCCGGCACCAGACAACCCCCATGAATAGCCTCTACTGCTGGGGAGGGCTGAGCTCTGTCACACGAGGGCAGATTAGCCCTGCTAGCGTCCTGAGCCCTGTTTTAGTCTGGAGTCTGTCGCTCGTGCTTTAAAGACACAATCTAGGTCAAATGAAATGGTCTGCAGTATTGTTTTCATTGGATTGTATTTGTATAACCCGATCTGAAATGTGAAAAACAACGGTGTGAAACAGTTTAGAAAGGGAAAGACATTCGCTCTTACTGCTACACATAAGCAAAAATGTACAAATCTGATATGAAATATGATCTTAGAGATGCGGTGAAATGCTTGTGCAAATGTAGTATTAACCAGGAAAATGTATCATCTTGACATGATCTCCTTTCCCGTCACTGGGACAGACTCCAGTTGATGGGGTGGGGGAATGCATTCTGCATTCATTAAAGGAAAATGTGCACAATGTTATCTTTCTCTCCTGTGAAATCATATTAACTATGGTTAGGTTAGCCTATTGTGTTAGCCACTCTTATGTTTTCAAGATTGCCACTGAAATAGCGCATCTTTCAGTCTCGACCCACAAAGCATAATGTCACAAACACGGTAGATTTGTCATTGCCAAAGTGGATGTTAGCAAATGGCCGGTACATCGGTGGTTCTACCACTTGGTAATGAGATTGAGATGTTCTTAAGATAATATGTTCGGTGACTAGGGAGGGTTTCAGCAGTCACTCTCCATAAGAGGATGCCTTAACAGAGGAGTTCACAAGTATACAAAGTGGTGTGGTGTACACGAAATGCGGCTTCTGGAAGCAACTCGGCCTCTAACAGTTGCTCTCTGAACGTGTGTGTTGTGGCTTTCTTTCTTAGACACGTTTTATTGTTTTTGTGGATGGATATCAGTATTTTGTGACTGCACGATTACTTTCTTTACAGGCCTAACGTTTCAGTGCGCCACAGAGGGAAATAACGTAATAATTTAGGTACACGCGTTCACCAGGGTGCGCGCTATACGCACCAGCATAAGTGGAGATGGACTCGGTGAAGTCCCTGGGCGCTCCCATCAAGCAGCTTACCAGCTGCGTGTCCAGAAAGGGAAGCACCAGTCTGCTCGCAGAAACAGCCTCATATTCGGCCGCAGGAGGATCGTGGGACGGAGGAGATCTCTTCCCTGCAGCAGCCAGACGGTCCCAGACTCCTGGATCAGAGTGTACCAGACGGAGTTGGAAGGTGTATGGGTCGTGAACGCTACTCTTCGTTGTCGAGTTGTAATGTTCATTTTGAGCATGTATCAAAACATTTGTCCTTAATGTTGATTCTTCAGTAGCCATCCATGTATTTTAGCTGACTATTACAGAACTGCATATGGCAGAGTTCTTCAAAGATTTTCAGGCCAAGGACCCCTTGGCTGATATGAACACTGTGCAGGGACCCCATATCACATATGGTATAAAACATTTAGCTGCCAGGCCAACAATAATGTTGAGATGTTTTTTACTTAAAGCACCTATTGTATTTATGTTAATGTACCAAGAATGACATTGCTGTATTGGGTCCTTCCTGTCTACACTCCAGAAAACGACAACAGGCCGTCTTCGCAAAGAAACATGCGGAGAGGTCTGTCCGACAAACTCACTTCAGGAGTCAGCACTGCCTTCCAAGGGTAAGTGTTTAAAGAGATCAGACGGTTATTATCCATGATGGATATATTGATAAACCCATTCGGTACGGTTCTGCATTTCTTTCCATACAGCAAACTACAACGGCTAGAAAGCCAGCTGTTAAGTATGATTCCTTTTTCGGAGCCTTTCAATGACTCAGTCTGGATGGGTTGACGAGAGGCACGCAAGGACCTACAGCAGCGAGTAGCGACCAATGCAAGGTTATGTGAGATTCAGACCTCTAGGATCTCACACAATTGAAAGGAACCTGTTTTGAGATCAGACTCCAAATGAAACACGGAGATTCTGTTCACTGGTGACGAGATAATCTGCATTAATAAGAATGTGTATTTATATTGTTACTTTGTGTGTTTTTAGATATGAGCTTTTAACATTAAGATACATCTATTGGCTGAATTTGACACTGCTGTATGTAGGATTTGAGTTTCAATGAGCTAGGAACGAGCAAGATTAAATGAATCATCAAGCCTAAAATCCATCCCCTCCTTCGCTTTCTCCCTCTGGCGCCTGTTGAAAAACGTGCGTGCGCACACATGCATATGATTGACAGGCATGGTAGACTTACCAAACCAATCAGGAAAAGAGACCCTGATCGGACATAATCTTTGGGCATCTGGCAAAATAGACAGGCAGGATTGACCAGACTAGATACTCTTGGCATGTGACACAACTGAAAGCTGACAGATGTCTGACATTTCTAACAAATTACACATAACTTTTAACCGATTTATAACTTTATAACCTAAAGTTAAACTTGTAATTTATAACCAATGTATAACACATTTTTAACAGATGTATTGAAAGTAGGCTGTCACTTGCATGTCTTACTTTGTACATTTCAAAGTTTTGTTCTGGTTGGACCGAATAAACTACATTTCTACCAAGTAATTCTGGAGAAAGCTTGTTATTTGAACTATCTAAACCAACACCTCCCTTCATTGCAATAGGGTTCTCCTTCCAGAAGCTCTGCCACACGTTAGAGACTCATTGTGAAGGCTAGTATATTGGGATGTCTGCAACACATCCTATTTATGGAGCCAGGGCTGTGGAGAAACATTGGGTTGTTTGCTGGGCATGGGGTAGAGAACTACAAACTTTAGTTATCTTTAGGAGTGAGGGTAGTCATGTAATGTCAGGCCAACCACAAGTGTAATTTCAGAGACAACCTGAGCGTATCTTCACTAAAACAAAGCGTAACACAAGGGGGAAAAAAAATCTATTTTTATTCACAGCACTAATTAGTACACTTATCTGGCATGCAGTACTAAATGGGCGTCGGACTGGCCACACCAGCTTTTGTACAATATACATAGTGCATTTCAACCACAGTTGAAGACTATGTAAACTTACACTAAAATAAAGGCAGTCTGTCAGAAGATATTAGCTTTACATCAAAGCTGCATCCAAAAAGACAAATCCTATAAATACCTTGCTCTGCATTAAATTGAATTACCAAGTTGGAAATTCAGCTCGATAGGCAAAGCTTTATATTTATTAAAAAAAAAAAAAAAATTGGGGCAGTATACAGTAATGTTCTTAGAATGGCTCCAGAAAACGTATGTACAGTAGAAAGAAGAAAAAAAAAAGCACAAACTAATATTCTGATAGTAGGACTGAGGACACATTCATCATGGCATACACATGGACTGAGACCTGAATGCAGACAGGGAGGGTGATGCACTATAAAGGAGCTGAAAACATCGGGTTGAGACATCACTCTCTCTGCTCCATCTTGACTTTAGGTGGCTTGAGGAAGGACCGGTTCTTCTTTTCCTTTTTAGTTTTTCCTTTGGCTTGGAAATTCCTCCAACTGTCGACACGCCCATCTCTGGTTTCCTGAGAAATTGTAAGAAAAGCGGTTTGAAATAAAAGGTCAGTTATTTTGACAAAAAAAAAAAAAACTATCCACACAACTACATGGAAAAGTACCTCAAAGTTTTTCTGCCATTCTCTGTCTCGCTTTGCTTTCTCTGCTGTCTCAATTTCTTCTTCTCTCGCCCGTTTCCTGACAGAATTAAGGAATGCACAGAAATTAGTATCTTAAGAAAAAGCAAGGTTAATGGCCGTGTCTCAAGTATACATCCTATGTACCAATAGTGTCCAATTTAACTCTGCAATATTGTAGTATGCAAAGAAACGACACTGGCACATGTACTAGATCAGTGGTTCTCAGAGTGGGGGTCACAAGATGATTTTCAAAAATGAAATAACATTTTTAAAATTATTAGAAATAGCATATCTTAACCATAATTGTTGGCAGTACTACAATTTAAACATTATTTAAACGTATTATGCTAATAGCCTATATTATAATACGGCTTTTCTTCTACCACCTATGTTGGATAGCGGGAGTCATGTGTCTCTGGCACTGTTATTTGGGCGGTCACGAGATGAAAAGTTTGAGAACCCCTGTACTAGATGGCAGACTTTCATGTTAACATCCAATGCCAAATTGAAATTTGGTGTAAAAACATTTATTCATTTGTTTGTCACAGTCAAAATAATTTACAAGTGTTTAATCTATGACCATGTACATTTTAATCCACAATGGAAGTGTATGTTAAATGGAAAAGCTAAAATAATTAGCTTTCTCCAACTGTCATAATTTACAATACTGTACAAACTACCAGAAGACCACTAACATCCTTAAACATTATGTCTCAGGTCTTCAGTCAGGTCCTAGTAGATGATTTCTACTTAATCTGTGCCAAGTCCTGAGGTTACTCTCCCAACACCATGAGTCCACAACAGAGAAAAAAAACCTACCATTGCAGTACAGGATTGGATTAATCAACAGACTATTTTTTTGTCAATTTATTTTGACGTACCTTTCATGCATGTCTTTCGCATCCCTTTCTTTCCTCTTGATTTCAAGCTCTGCAAACAGCTTCATAGTCTGCTTGTATACTGCTTGCTTGAACTTGTGTAAAACGCAGAGGAAAACATTACATCCATTTATAAACATTCTGCAAATGTAAAATTGTGCACTGTGTAGTCAGAATATGAATATGCATAACATAAACAATGCCATGCATGGTAATTAGGGATCCTGGTCACCAAATTCAGCTTTATGGCAGATTTATAAGGTCTAGTATAGTTAGTATAACCTAACGAGAACATCTGCATTAAAGCAGACCTCATGAGTCTACTTTATCTTACCATTTCTGGATCATCTTCCTCTATGTATATTGGCTTCCCGTCCTTTTTAAGTTGTTTCCGTTTCTCTTTCATCTAAAGGGAAAGAAGTTGCATTTTACTCACCAAAATAACTACAATGTTGCATGAACAGGAAAAATATTTGAAGTAGGTGGGCTCCACCGTGTCATTTGGAATATAGGCATCCAACACGCCATCTGAAAGTTGTCTGATTGATGGTTGTTTTAGGCACTTTGGGACGAGTCACTTTCCTCCAAGCAGATGTCCAATTTACTTTAGACATCTCATTTCAGAGAAATGTGTATGTATATAAAAACTAAGGCAATATGTACACAATGTGAAGTGTACTTATTAGCTGCAGATTTATTGACAAGACAATGTGGAAATATTGTAGAAAGAGGTTAGGCACAACTGCCTCCTGTGGCCAGCAGACTCATTGCAGACCTCTATGCAGTTAGGTAGCATCAAAAGTCAAGGAGCTAAAAACTGTATTCTGAGAAATACTTGTGACTGAAAAAATAACAAAAAAATTTAAAAAGGTAATTTTCATGAGTGCTAAATACATTATAACAGTAAAGTTGTTGGAATAGGAAGCTAAAATGTTGGCATGCGTCATGTCAGATTGCATTACTCAAGAAATGTGTCAGCCAGTTCTGAGATGATATTGTGGAAAGACTTGGTTAAAATGAAATGATCCATGTCTAAAATAGGGGGATTTGTATAACCACTCACCATATGCTCGATATACTCCTTTCCTGCATTGATCACATCGACTGCCCTTTTCTTTTGTTCTCCATCCAGTAAAAGTTTGTATGCCTTGTCCACAGCTAGAGAACAACACATGGTGCTTATGTCGCCAGAAACATTAGAGATTTAAAAGCCTCAGAATCAGCTGCAGAATTGGAAGATGTCAATAATTAGCTGTACTTTGTGAAATGAATAGCATTTTTACCTTCAAAGGCTAGCTGAGCTCTGTCTGGGTCATCTTGGTTTTTGTCTGGATGGACTAAAATAGATAACTGAGAAGAGAAGGACATTGTTTAATCTAAATTACCTGAATATATTGTATTCACTTTTGTTGCCAGCGGTTTAGACATTAATGGCTGTGTGTTGTGTTATTTTGAGGGGACAGCAAATTTAC
>JAODUK010000003.1:438024-454125 GCA_027564635.1 Typhlichthys eigenmanni | reverse complement strand
ACGGTATGGTGCATGGACCGAACCGCAACGTCTGTACCGAACGGTTCAATACGAATACACGAACCGTTACACCCCTAATATATACACATATACATACACATTATATATATATATATATATACATATACACACACACACACACATGTATACATATATACACACACATATATATATATATATATATATATATATATAAAAATAATAATCAAATAACTTCCCCAAACATTAAGTTATAACCATATATTTTGATAAACACTTTTTGTTCACCATTTGTTAAATCATTAACAAGGAAAAACAATGATGCTTACTGCCCGAAATCTTTTCTTTAACTCGTCATCTGTTGCCTCTGGATCAATTTGTAAAACCTGAAATGTAAATATCTCAAATTAATGTCACAATGTGGGCACAGATACATTGTTATATAGAAGAACTACAGTGGGCTACAACAGATGTACTAATATTAATGTAGCCTGCATTTACTGTTCCAGTGTTCTCACCTCAAAAGGGTTCAGATTGAAGTAGGATGACCCAGGCCTGAGCAGTCTGTCTATTTGTTGCTTTGAGGTCAACACAGAGTCGCGCTTCTCAATCTGCTTCACCTGTTAGCCAGAGGACATCCAACCATTGCAATTGCATTGAAAAACCTCCGCAAGGTTTGATCCAATATATTTGTACTGTACATCATGGGGGCCCTCTTTCTGCAATTATACAGTACAGAGATGGTAGTTATTATATTGTCAATAATAAGTAATGAGGGACACTATTGATCCAAGGGGAAAAGTGTGTGAATACTAGAAAACGACAGAAACGCTTAGGAGAGTTTGACAGATGACCTACCGTATACTACTGTAGGCTATTTAGCACGTTGTTCATTTTCTACCGTAAAGAAATGCGGTAGCGTCTAATACATTCATTAAACAATGTTGGGTAACAGCACCTCACTTGCCTATGTAAATAATATACATTTATGTAAAATGCAGGACATTGGCATAGCCTATAGTGTATTTTGAATAGTATTAGTTAATCTATCTAAACATTTAAGTTAGCTTTGTCTTTAGCCCGTGCTTTTCCTCGGCCGTAATCGTGTAAACCAACGATGAACCAGTTTTATACCATGTGAGACAGAAACTACAGCTTCGTGGTAGATATTTTCAAACGTATGTATAATACCTCGGTGTAAAAGTGTTGAAATAAATCATCTGAGGAACTCTTAGAAGGCTCTCCACCGGCGGCCGCCATCTTCACCCAGGTTTACATATGACGTCGTAAACGTTCCGTCACGTTGCATTACACCGGCGGTAAAAAAAAAAAGAATATAATACAAAAAAAATGTGCTTCGCATTTCGAGGTCAGAAATGCGTAGAAGCATAACATTACAATACTAGTGTGTTACATAATACCAGAACAATTATGGTATATTATAATTAGTTGTATTGTTATACAAACCAAATACCGGAAGTACACGTGTGCTATGGTGGCCGCTGTATGGCATGTGGACATATTACACATATATATTGTAGGCCTAATATCTTATTAGTATAGTTGACTGGCTGTATAAAACAGTGGAAGAATCATGCTGAGATCGCTGACGGCGGCAGTCATTGAGTTGTGTACGCTAAACTAGATATTAACACTTGAAAATAACAGCATGGTGAACGTAAAGGCACTGTAGCGAACTCCGTAGCAATTATTCCCATTTCTACGGGCAAGACGACACTAGATAGTGCGGATGTCTTAAGCTTTTTATTGTTGACGAGTGTGAATATAGTCTTCTTTTGCTAGTTTAGTTATAAATTGGCCAGTAGGCTAATTTAAACATGTTATATTTAAACGTAACAAAAAAAACTTAAACTAGTTACCATATGCGATTTTCAATCACATAATAAAATGTTCTTTGAAGTAAACATTGGACAGGCCCACAGAACCAGGCCGCAGCAGACCAACCAGCTCTAGAAATCTAAAAGCGTCCGGCGTCGAGTCTTGGTAAGACTTGGCTCTACTCCACTAACCCCCTATGACACACGAATACTCTAAAAATAAACCCGCATCCGACCGTTCGAGACGACTCTAATGGCATATACGATGGGTGGTAGTGGGCTATTATTGCTGGCACGTTATAACAAGAAACATAGAATAAAATATATACTCACAAAACATTTTAAGTTGTTTCTGAAGATGCACGAACAAGGATGCAATTACTGTCAAGTCAGGATATTTAGTTAATCAGTCCCTCATCATAGGCTAACGTGGACAGTGCATTGCCGTGTTAAGATAGCCTAGCAATAAACACACTCAACATGGCCACATTGTATTACATACATTGTTTATTTTAGTTGCTACTAACCAAACATAGGTTAACACAAATGGTTTATTTCACAAATAAGTTATACAGCAACAATTTCTTCAAAATCAAGGCTGCTGGGGTAGCAGTTATCCGTTTAGACACGATATTCTGCAAAGGCCTCTTGTTTACTGCAGCCTGTCAATGACTTGACAGGCTTAATCATTCTTCCTAAGCAAAGAAGCAAAAAAAAAATATATAAACATCCATTATCAGCAACCCAGGTTGTTTTTTTTAATATACATTATGCCAACACACTATTTCTGAGATCATGCTGAATACCTGCAGTTCGTTCTCACCTTTACTTTGGACTTGAGTACATAGGCAACAGGCACTGACACGACTAACATAGCCATTGTACTTCATCGATTCACCTTTTAGACATGATATTCTACTGTAGTTCACCAAAAAAGATGGAACTCGAGGCCTCTTTTACTGCAGTGAAAAGCTCAATGACTTTATACATCTCTCAGGCTCCATTCTTCCTAAGCAAAGAAATATATAAAAATTAATCATCAGCATCCCAGTAATTAATATACAGAATGTCAACACACACAATTTCTGAGATCATGCTGAATACCTGCAGTTCGTTCTTACCTTTACTTTGGACTTGAGTGTATATATATATATATATATATATATGCAACAGCCACTGACTATCACAGCCAGTCATTGGTTCACCCTGAGACGTCAAACCCAGTACCGTCCCAGGTGGCAGTGGAAACACTCCTGTGGCTCCACACTAGATAAGAGGCCATACACAGGCAAACTAATCAATCTTTGACATTTCTGCAGCCCTGTCAAACATGTCTGAATATAATGCTCAACACACTAGGTTGTGATTTCAAACAGGTAAAATAGCAACAACAACAAAAAGCATGAAAACTAGATGTTTTCGAAGCATTGCATTGGATAATAAAAACCTTACCATTCCAGGGTTTTCCTTTCTTGTGAACTCTGAATCATTCACATGATGGGAGAGCAGCTCCCCTACTGCCTGGTGACAAGAGGCAACATAATAAAGAATCTAATTGAGAAGCAGGTCAGTAACTTCACATTAGGTGGCACTTCAATGTGGCATTATTCCTAATACATGATTAATTTAACAGAATCTTTTCATAAACAAGAGAGCCTATAACTGTACCTTACCTTTGAAAAACAAAACTAGGTCACCTACTGCCATCTTCTGGTCTTACAGACTAACATTTGTTTTGAGGCACATCTATTGTTCCACTATCAACCAGGTTTGTCTGCAGTTTATTCAGCAATCTAAATGAAAATTCTGAGATGATGGAAATATTGCAGTGGTGAAATTCTGTCACATTGCCAAAGATGCAAAAACATTTCATATTAGAATGGTTGACAAAAGAACAATGGACCATCTTGTATAACATTTCTGCCTCTAGTGGTGATTAGAGGGAAATACTATTTGTCTCCTTCCGATGGAATGTGACTTGGCTTATGATAAGGTAATTCTAGCTCATTGGGACAGCACATTTTACAGGTGATTGCAGGAGTTTAGAATTTACCAGTCTTACCGAATCCTTGCATGTGTCTTTACTACTCTGTATTGTGAGTGCACACAACTTATGGACCGATTGATGACAGAGGTGATTTCTCCAAAAGTAACTGTTTTAGTCAACTGCAACGAGTAGCCATTTGTTATAACTGTGAAAACAACTGAACTGTCCATAGGAAAGTACATTAGTAGAGAATATGTTCCCTAGAGGTTGTCCAGTGAATTAGCTGCAGGTGAGGAGACAGTACTCTGTATAAGGCTAGCTCACCCTTAAGTACCGTTCAGGTGAATTCCTCACTCTAGTGGTCCGCTCTCAATGTCTCTCCACCTAGGCAGGTTAGAATAAGAGGACAGAGACATCAAACAAAATACAATGATATGGTACAAAAACACAGATGCAAACATCGACAGGTGGGCATTTGATTGGCCGAAATGCACCATTGTGAGCCTAAAGAATTTTAACCCTTTGAACGATTAAATCCTTGGTATATGCAAGAGTGGATATGATAGTCAAGCAGTTACTTCGATTATGAAATTCAAAATAAATTTTCAGACTCTTCTGTTGTTTGAGTGGCGATGATTTTGACCCGCTGTACAGATCCATTCAGCATTCTTTGGCAGTTGATGTTTTAACTGAATAAGTGATTTGTTAAGAGTTCTTGAAGGTCATAAATAACTAAGCGTTCATTCATTAATGAAAACTGTAGGTTCATATGGCATGCACTGGAATATAAAAGGGTTAAAATCCTTGGTTAAATCACTATACTCCAAACCATTTTGATTTTCTTCTCCAGTTGTCTAATTTCACAATTTCAGTGAGTCTTTGCCTATACTTTGAGTAAGGAAGCTGTTATGGTTGTGTAATCTTCCAAATGTGAGAATTGAGATGGAAATCAAATCAAAATATTTAATGACACCATTGAATTTGAGGTATCTTGACAATTGACTGATGCTCAACTGAGTTTTATTGAAACTGAACAAACGTAAAAGTTATAAATACAAAGAACATCAGAACAAACTGCTATGGCTCTTAAGGTAAGCCAAACCAAGCTCTAAATCCAAAGAAAACATTGGAAGTTGTCAGCTTTAAAAAAAACAAAAAGAAAAAACACAATTTGACTACCTCTAGAAATGCTAGGCATACACTTTAATGTTACAAAACTTCTTCCTTTTATCCTGTGGATTCCTTTCTCCACCACTGCAAAAAGAATTGATTATGAAGCTCTAACCATATGCATTTATTTACAAGCAAGTCCCTAAGCCACTACGAATAACCACAAATTGAGGGAATACAAGTAAGGGAGAGAGGGGTGGGGTCATGAACACAAACGTCCTACAAGGCAACATCATGATTTAATGTCCTCTCAAGACTTTTGAAAATGAAATGTCCCCTTTTTTTTTGTGTTCATTGTTGGCTTTAAAAAAAAAAACCAGGAACAAAAATAACTTTAAAAAGTGTTTTGTGTATCTCGTAAGACATGTGTCCCAATGTGACTGTAGGAGTAAGAAATGAATCAGCAAAACGGTTACGCTCACTTCTTCAGCCAAAAAGCTTTCCAGCCAATCAATTGGAGCCAATTCGTGGGGGTCTGTCCATTTTTTTCTGTGAGATGTTATTTATTCATGAGATGAAGAATAAAAAGTCAATCAAAAATTGGGGCCAATCGCCTGAATATTTTTTTTCTCTTTTTTTTTATTGTTCTTTTTCTCTTTTTTTGTTGTTGACACTTACATTGCCAAATACCTTTTGGTGCATCTACTTCCACTGCTGCCCATAAGAATCCTGTGAAAACTCCAGGGTGTCATTACTGTAACCATAGTTACCGGAATAGTCGGCCCCTTGCTGCAAGGGCTGCTGGGCGATGGGCTG
This sequence comes from Typhlichthys eigenmanni, assembly GCA_027564635.1. Lineage (NCBI taxonomy): Eukaryota > Metazoa > Chordata > Actinopteri > Percopsiformes > Amblyopsidae > Typhlichthys > Typhlichthys eigenmanni. The sequence continues at coordinate 448,395 of JAODUK010000003.1, read as the reverse complement.
GGATCCCCAGTTCTGTTGATTGCTGGTCTGTCGGCGCTTGGAGTCCGGCTGGTTAAACACATCCGCCTTCCTCTTCCCTCCAACGTTGCCCCCACGATTTCCCCTGGCCCCACGAGGGCCACGCCCCCTCTGGGGCTGGTAGGGGGCTCCGCGCCCTCCTCTGCCACCCCTCGGCCCGCCAATAGGCGGCCCTCTTTGGGCGTAGCCCCCCCGGCCTCGGGTCGGTGGAGCTCCGCGGGACCTGGGAGGGGGCCCCCCTCCCCTGCTAGGTCGGGAGCCGCGCCCCCTCATGCTGTAGAGATCGTCGTAGCCGTAGTAGGGGTCTTCGTAGCCACCGCGGTAGTCATGGTAGTCGTAGCCATAGTAGTCGTCATAGTAGTCCTCATACCCATAGTAATCTGGCGGATAGGCATAGCCCCCTCGGCCACCTCGACCTCTGCCCCGGCCTGGCGGGGCCATACGTTGAGGTACGTAGTAGTAATAGTCATCAAATCTGTAGAGGAGTGTCACAATTACTTTTTTAAATAAATCTATATTGAGAAAGATATGACAGTATTGTATAGTGTCCAACATCTATTAAAACGATGACAATGCAAAACAAAGTTTAATGTGTCCCTGGCTCACCCTGTATTCCTAGTTGTCTGTCGTGCAGCCTGGCGCTCTTTCCTTTTCTTGTCTGGGGGTTTTGCCAGGACTATTTCAATCTCCTCTCCGCCCAGCTCCTTTCCGTTCATTTCCTCCATTGCCTGATAACAGCACCAAAAAAATAAAACACATTTCACAATGAAATGTGTAGGATATTGGAATATGCAAAGAATGTGTAATTGCAAGATAACATACCTTCACAGCAGCATCTCTTTCCTCAAAGTGAACAAAAGCATAGTCTTTGAGTTTTTTCACACGCTCTAACTTTCCAAACTGAGAAAAGGTCTTTTCTAGAAGCTCCTCTGTCACTGGTGCAGCTAGCTTCCTTACGAAGAGCACCTTAACCTAAAAGAAAGAAAAAATAAATACATGTTAGAAGTAGTTGTTTGTACGTCTTGGCTTAAGGAGAACATTAGTCTCACTGACCTTGGCCATGACTTCTGGGTCAGGCTCGGCGACGGGGTCTGCCCATTCTACTGTAACCGGGTTTCCCCACACTTTCACTTTTCCACTCATTAGGCGGCGACGAGCCTGTGCAGCAGACTTGTGATCCTCGTACTCCAGGAAACAGAAGCCACGGTTCTTTTTCTTGTCATCTGGCTGATGGTACAAGATCACTTCCTGCAGACCCTCTGGAACAGAAAGACCTCTGTCTAACCAATTTACATGGATGCTACTCTAGTTAAGTTTAAATGGTTGTCAAGCCACCCTGATTTGCATAAACTAACTCATTTTCCCTGCAGGATAACAATATAACCCTTCTGTTGCAACAATTGCAGCAGGGTCAAATACTTATTTGACTCACCAAGATGCAAATCAATCAAATACTATTCTCCCCCCCCGTACCTCCGCTAACAAGGCTGATTAACATCTCCAATGTTTTATCTAGACATGTACTGACCCATAGGCTGGTGATCGTAATCAGACGGTTTCACCATGACTGTCTAAATATAACCGGTTACGTTACCAATCATGCATGCCTGTGTTTACAGGTGCGGCACAAGCATGCATGCGCTGCTAAGACGTTCACTCACCCCTTCTTTTAATATACAGACTAGCTAGCTGTCATGGTGGCCTACCTACATTGTTCGGTGTGGAAACTCAAACTAGTGTCCGAGAAAGACATTGTCGTAGGTAAGAGACTCTGTAAAATGTGTTTCATATTGCACAAGACATTCACACTTTAAGCATCAAAGGAAAGAACAAAATACAATCTGTGCATCCCTAATTTGATCTATTCATTAGATTTGGAAAACAATATAAATGATTGTAGTGTTTAATGCATTTTCAAAAACGAGTTCAGCAAGAGGTAAATTAAGAGATCTTAATGATCCTGTTTGTGTTCATCACTAACACATTCTAACATGTCTCAGGTCTTCAGTCAGGTCCTAGTAGAGGGTTTCTACTGAATCTGTGCCAAGTCCTTAGTTGCTCTCCCAACACAATGAGTCCACAGCAGAGAAAAGCCTCTACCATGGCAGTACAGGATTGGGTATTTTAACAATTAATATCCCTTTCAAATGTATTTATAAAACAAAATTGCACATGCAAAGTCTATTTTGTTAATAAATGCTAAACAAATTAACAATCTGTCAGCCTTGTATATGTATGTTTGAGGAACAATGGAGATTAATACGTTTTTATTTTCAGATTCACATTTCACATTATTTCACGCTTAATTAACAACCAGCAAGTAGATTTACTGAGGAAATGAGGTCAATGGATTAACAAAAGTTCAGCAATCCTTAAAAAGGTTACTTAATTTTTTTTATTCCACCTCAACATGGTGCAAAAATGTAACTAACAACTGAGACCCACCTGTAACTTTGCCAAAGTCCTCCAATATACTTTCTCTGGTTTTATTCTTTGGAATTGATCCGACAAACAGGCGATTATTTGCAACAGATATGCACACCCCCAAGTACTTCCCAGACCGGATTTCATAGTTATCGCACTGTAAATAAGCAAACACAAGTTAGCAATTTAGCTAGATGGTGATCGGATATAACAGAACAGGCTTAGGAAAAATGGGCTTGCTGATAGTGGGGTTATTCAAGTTCATTCTGAATGAGGTCAGCATAATCGTAGTTTCTGTCAGTTGACTTACAATCCCCAATAACACATCACCACCACTAGTATATTTAAACACTATGTCTCAGGTCTTTGTCAGCTTCTAGCAGATGGTTTCAACTGAATCTGTGCCAAGTCCTGAGGTTGCTCTCCCAACACCATGAGTCCACAACAGAGAAAAAAAACTCTACCATGGCAGTACAGGATTGGATTAATTAACAGACAAATGTTTGTCAACTTATTTTAATACAAATTGATTTTGATTAGACTTAAACATTTGGGTTTAAGGCTAAGTGTAGTTTACTTGCCAATAGATACTTACAAGTTTCACAGCCTCTTGTGCATCGTCCTTGTTGCAGTATGTAATGAAAGCATAACCTCGATTCTGACCCGAAAGTGGGTCCATCATTAACCTGAGGTCCCAGATAGGACCAGCTGTCTCAAACAGTGGCACCAGCTCATCTTCATACAGGTCCCTGGGAATCTTTCCCACAAAAACCTGTCGGGGAGACAAACACTATGTGATAGTCATCGAAGCAAGAGAATGCTTGAAAAGAGATTCAACGCAATACAACTCCTAGCAATTTTTTTTTTTTTTTTACTGTTAATCTAAAATTAGTTTAGCAAGAGGTCAGTAGAAAAATAGGTCCGCAGCCTGTCTGTCAGTTGACTTACAGTTCCCAATAACACATCACTACCACTGACACCTTTAAACACTATGTCTCAGGTCTTTGTCAGGTTCTAGCAGATGGTTTCGACTGAATCTGTGCCAAGTCCTGAGGTTGCTCTCCCATCATTATAAGTCCACAACAGACAGAAGGCTCTGTCATGGGAAGTACAGGATGGAATCTCTTGTTAACATTATTGTCAACATATAAATAGGACTCCAGTTTTAAACTAAAAAATAAAACATACTTTATAAACTCTACAACATAAAAAACATCCAACTTTAGAATACACTAAAACTAAATATGCTTATAATTATTTACAATTAAAATACTTTGGAAACAAAAAAAAAAACAAACAAAAAAAACGTAATTATCCTCTAAATACATACCTGCAACTCAAATACTCAGAAAGGATGAAAAATGTGTAGGGGCACGCCCCACAGATACATTTTTTATTTTATTAAAAAAATAAAATAAGGTAAACAAAGCATTCTGGTGCATTTTGAGAAGAAAATAAAGGGAAGAGTATTTGCTTCACGGAAAAAAAACATTTGACACTTAAAGTAACGTCATGATTTTTGTCTAGTGTTATTTTCCTTCCATAATTAATAAAAATAATAAGGACAATTATTTGTTGCAAAATCACATTTATAGTTAGTGTTCCATTCACAGTGTAGTAAGCCATTAACATTAGGCTATTAGGCATGTTGTGGGACAGTGAGGCTATGTATAATCAGGTGTTGCAAATTAGCCTTGGCTATAAACCCTGTATTCCAGGCTATTGACCAAATGAACATTTAACCTGTTACAATGTTTATTGTATTGTCCTTGACAAGACAAATCATGACCATTCAGAGAAGCAACAAAGTAGATATGAATAGCCTACAAATGACAACTGTCACAAGTCAGATCGATCTATTTCTGGTGCAAGTCCAAAAACCCGAGGCAGCAAAAAACGGACTCAAGTCAATAAAATCAGCAACAGCTCTGCGAGCAGCAGCAGTCACCTCACCTCTCATAGCGGCCCCGAACATTGAATTGAGCATATCCGCTACGGTGCGCTGAAGACCGGAGCTGTCCTTTCATATTTTTATTGATGAAAAACAAACAGGCACCCGGCATTGTCGAGCCTAGGTCTTGTTCCATTTAACAGTGTGGGGAAGATTTGATGCGGTATCATTGATGATTGGTACCTAAATTAACATTACTTCAGCAGCTAGTTAACTTACGTTAATTTAAATAGCAAATTGCATCGTTGGCAGGAAACGGCTTGCCTCAAAACCTGTGCCCATTTGTTGTAGGCTACCGTCAAAAGTCTCTTCCATCCATGGAAAAGATGACGATGAATACCCTTTATTCTGATTGGCCCAATAACTGATTTGCCCCCCCCTCCAAAAAAATAAGTAAAAAAAACTCTTCGGATCTACACGATTCACATCAATTACATTTTTATTTGAAACTGCGATTTTTGCCTAAAACCGATTTGTTTGTAGGTATGTAAATAGGTTATGATGTAATGTTTTGAAACTAAAACCTACCTCAGTCCCAATACCAGGCTGAGTTCCTTTGAAAACCTCTTCAGGTGGCGGCCCTCCATACTTCCTCTGGCCTGTGGTGACATCCAGAGTGTATCCTGTCCGATCCAAGAGTGCCTGAAGAGTAATAAATATAACAACCAACCATTCAAAATCAATATAAATACACACACACACCTTTATTTAACTATGTAAAAAAAAAAACGATGAGATTAGTCACAAGAGCGACTTGGCTCTTATCGACATCAATATTTACATGCCTACTTTGCAGAAATCTCATCCAAACCAACTTTGTTTACCTTTATTTTTGCCTCATCTGGACCTTTAGTAGATTCTTGTACTTTACTCCCTTGTTTTTCTCGCTGTCTGTAAGTCTTCATGACACCGCACAAGAAAGCACTTTTGTTCTGGAAGAAAATAACACTGGAATTTAAAACAGGAATACATTTTTTTTGGTTAATATTTGGGGTTGGTCTTTCTGCTAACCTGGACATGAGACAGGTCACTCTCTTTAAACTGCTGCAGCACAGTCAAGGCACCTTCCTCATTAAATTCCCGGAGCGCATCAATAGCCCTCTCATCTAGGTCATCATATGCAACTAAACCTGAAATCACAAATAATAGTTATTTTCTCACAATTATATAGTCAACCACTTTATGTCATTATAGTCAAGTCAACATCCTAGAAACCAACCTGTCTGGAATATGTTATCAAGGCTTTCTGCCACTTTTTGCGGCAGCCCAGCATCTATGAGTGTCTGGTAGTTTTCTGTGTGAGTGGTCGATACATCCATTGGTTCTTCTTCTTCCTTTGCCGTGGTAGAGCCACCGTTGACCTCAGCGGCAGCCATTTTCCTACCCAAAAAAATAGAGGTCGGGGGTCGGGGGGGTGTCATAAAGCTAACTTTTAATGATTTGGCAAAAGTCTAACCATTTGAATCGTGATACACACTGGTTATATAATCTGCATGTGTTGTCAGTTTAAACATGAATTGCATAACACATTAATTCGTTTGCTTTGTTAGAGACAAAGCAAATGTACAAATACGTGGTTTAAACGTGTTGCAGTAATGGCCGCTTAAATGTTTTTCGGACACGGCAATGCGATGTGAAAACAGCAACGCCACTCCAGACCGTAAAGGCAGATGAAAGACAACATAAGTCGCCGTCCCGTCCCGCCCCCATCACATGCAGGTAGCTACGGTAGCTAGCAAAACCAATAGCCATAACGTTCAGTATTTGAACACTCTAAATACCCAAATATAAACTTATACATTCGCATTATATGTCGAAATCATATTGGCGTGTGCACCTTTGTTTTAGAGTTTGTTTTAAGTTGTTAGCGACCAAGCTAACTAGCTTGTAGGTTTGCTTAAAATGAAGGCCTCGTGCAGAAAACCCCTTTCATAACACGGAAAATACGCACGCGGTGCAAATAGATAGTTGACTCGAACTTACCTATATATTCCGGGAAACTAACAGTTTTTACAGTTATTGTGCTGCAATTAATGTGTACAACGTGCATAAAATGATATATTATGAATAATACGTTTAGGTCTACCCACGAGACGGATTTCCAGACAGTCCCGTCGACCCTCGAACAACGCTCTACTACTGAGGCGCGATCACCGAGGGTTTGTTCGTTTTATCAATAGACAGGATGTGCGCTATCAGGTGGCCTGCACAAAACTGCAAGAACTCAAAATCAACTTTATCTCAAGCAAGTCCCACACACACAAACAACCGATCGCCAGACTTTATCTTTAGTGAAAATTTTGAACTTTTAATTAAGACGGTTTAATAAAATAAAACGCTCTCAACATGAGCGTCTCCACCATATTCATCTACGGGCAGTGAGGGTATTATAAATCAAGCGCTTCAGAGACCAAATAGGTAAACGACAAGACTCTCGTCCAATCACTAACCTTCTTCGTTTTACCCGATATTAAAGCACACAATTTGAGGCACTGAAACGAGCAAGTGAGTTCCCCTAAAAATCAAAACAAGCATGCAATGGGAAAAAAATTAGGAAATGTTACTGAATATACTTTAACTAACATTCACATAATTTACGTGATATTGCCAAAAGAAAACCAACAAAGAGTCTGCTTTAATTAACAAAGCGAACACCAATGCAGGTTTTAAAGCTTGGAGTGTCACTATTAATTGTGTTGTGACTGAGGGGGCAATACTCAATCATCTTCAGGTTTGAGTTTTCTAATTTTCGCCTTATGGCGGTCGATCTCCCGCTGTAAACGCTCAATATCCTTTTTGTGGTGGTCGATCTCGTCTTCATGATGTTTTCTCAGGGCTGCCAGCTGCTCCTTTTCCTTTTGCCTGGAGTGCAAAAAGAAACACTGAATTGGTTCCAAATGGTAAACAACTGCTCCCCGGGGTTTCGATTGTTATGCTTGGCCACGGACTTGCAAAGTGACAATAAATGTTACCTAAAATATCGTTCCTCTTCAGCCGCTTCTCGCTTTCCAAAAGCACCCCCTGCTTCCCTCACAGAGCCCCCACCTCCTCCACCTGCTACCTTGCCTAGCTCGCCAAGCTGTAGCAAGTACAGTTGTTTAGCAAAATACATAACAAAAGACCAATACAACGACTGTGCAACATCCAGACAATTACAAACAGCCATACATTTGACTGTAACAAAGGATTACAAAACAAAACAGCCAATGTGACCACTGCTGTTTCAAATTAAATCACGACGATCATAATCATGTGTGTTAAAGGTCGTGTAGTCATAATTCAAGTCCTTTAAGGAGGTTACAAATAATGGCAGATTGAACACGGTAGTTCATTGCAGAGTTGTCGTTAGCCAAGCTAACATGTTTTGCATCGATTGTTGAAATAGCCGTCTGTGACGGGTTGACGCAACTTTACCTGATCAGATGCCATTCTAATCTGGGTAGCAATGTAGCCCCTAAAGCAAGGTCTATTGAGAAACCTAGCCATCCTGAATATGTTACGCAACAGATTCGCTTGCCTCGCCTTAAATGCGGAAACCTGAAGGTGCACTTAATGGGAAGGAAGGATATTATCCACATTTGGTTTGTAATTGACTGCCCCCTAGCGTGAATAACCAGGAAGTACGGTATCTTCACATTTCCATTACGACAGAAAATATTCTCCACCATATGGATTTATTTGGGAGGCCACACTTATGTGGTTCAGGTTTTAAGATATTATGTGGAAATTGTAAAGTTCTCCTACTGTATCAATCTACAATGTGCAATGAAGATACATACATTTGTAAACGTAGGCAGGTCAAACAAGTTGAGTTTTCAAATACCTAATTACTGGAAAACAAATACTTCATAACACACACATACACACAACATTCTTATTTTGTATTATTACACACACATGAGAGGGTTAGACTGAATATGAGCACGGCTGTGATTTGGTCATACATACTGTAATTGTGTATTATGGGTCTTTATTCATAGAGAATAAACAATGCAGCTGTAGCTCTCATTCATACTGAATATTACATATAATTCATTCTGTATAAAAGGGAGGCTTTCCACAGTGAGAGGCAGTGGGTGTTTTATACAGATGAGTCATCGCAAAGACCCAATGATGAAGGGCCATGCATATCGGACAGCTCTCTTCCAACTTCATTGTCATGAGCTCACTGGCCCTGACACTCTAATCGGCAGAACCCAGCAAGTTTTATAGTCAGCTAAGAAGCAGAGGTGTCGCACTATTGTAACAGTCTGCCCTATCCTCTCAAAAATACCAAATGGCTTGTGGGGCTTTCGTCAACATACTACTGGGGGTAGTAGGAGGTCTTCACATTTACATTTGTCTAATGCTAAAAATGGAGCTGTAGCCTTTGCCACAAATCTGGAAGCCATTGGCTATATCGTCTGGAAACGACTCTGAGGGCAAAGGTCGATAGTTTGAGATATTTCTGAGTGTATCCAGTGTATATCTGGGCCAGGACCTCCTCTTCCATCTGTCGTTCATTGTTTACAGTATGCTTTTCGTGATATGCTATGGAAAACGTACTACAAACATAAACAAATACACCTTTGGCACCAATATCTTGTGTAGATTATTTAGATGTAACATTGGTGTAGTGACACACTCTGATCATATGGTGGCAGTATGCTCACATGCAAATATACCCTATATCTTACTGTGATTCAATTTCACATTGAATATGGAAAAACAACATTATACAGCATGTAAGTGAATGTTTACCCTGTGATAGACCAAAAACTAACATTGCTTGCTTTATTCACACTGAATGAGGATAACATACAAAAGGTATTTTCTGTAAGGAAGAGATTCACCACTGATTCAATTGCACTTATGAAGGTGCATGACACTATTAATCCATTTGAGTCCTAGTCCTATTTATTTTACATGTGCAATATGTAAAGAAAATACATGGTATGCAGCAACCTAATATAGTGGCTTTTGATTAATGGGAACATTTTCTTGCATTTTGAAAGTTTGCAGCCTGCTATTGTGTGTGTGTGTGTGTGTGCGTGTGTGTGTGTGTGTTTCTGTCTGTCCATATATGGACTTCTGGTCCAGATACAGAGCAGCTAGTATTCAAGTTGCTCCCCTCCCCAGCTCAAGTGTTGCCATAGGAAATAGTATCCTGGCAACAGCAGCAACCTGAGCAAAGACAACTTAAGGTCATGCAGAGCTTACAAGATGTGGAGCAATGTCCTTGTAGGAAAGGCTCACAAAACCTCTGATTGCAAAACATTTGCAGCTACACATTTGTGCATTAAAATACTGGTCTGGCATTATGCAGTGTGCACACAGCATACTGTACATTGGAACCTAATGTAATACTGAATTTGATTATAGGTTAATTGCCATATATTGTACCTTTAATATATTCCTACCACTTAGTGAATAAAACATGCAGTACAATGCGCATGCCTCATTAACCAAACTACCAAACTGATATGAGTTAGTATGGAGCTGTTAGGATATTTGTGAAATGCAAACAATATCCCCATATTCCTATATTATTACTGTAACAATATTTTACTGTAAGGTGAAAGCAACCACATTAGTGTTGCAGCGAATTGAAGAACAATGCTCTTATCTATTCTGTGAAAACATAAAACATCTACCAGACAAAGCGCCAAGAGGCTACAGCTCATCTAATACTGAGAGACCAGTATTGCCATAATGGCCCCCATGAACTGTTGGATGTTTTTGCTGTTGCCATGGGGATGGCAGAGATCAGTAATGGGTGCATGTGTTGTACAGAGAAGGACGTCCTTTGGCTATAGAATTGTATCAGACATTATTGACTGGAGCAAAAGATGAATGCTGTCATTTGATTGGAGACTGTATGATAATCAAAGTGACAGCTTTGTTATCCATACTCAAATCTATCAGGATATATATATATATATATATATATATATATATATATATATATATATAGATATATATAGATATAGATATATAGA
>JAODUK010000003.1:418968-429767 GCA_027564635.1 Typhlichthys eigenmanni | reverse complement strand
GATAGATAGATAGATAGATAGATAGATAGATAGATAGATAGATAGATAGATAGATAGATAGATAGATAGATAGATGGCTCAGGCATACACATGCCTTTGCTTGTCCAACAAAATAGACATCATTGATAAAAATGTGTGTAAGAGAGAGAAAGTATTATACTATTTTCACAAATAGTTTTTTATTTTTATTGAATGATTGATTGATGGATGGATGGATGGACGGATGGATGGATGGATGGATGGATGGAGGAATCAGTAGATAGATCAAACAATCTGTTTGGAATGCAGCCACACCAAAACCTTCAAAGTCAGTAGCCTATTCACATTTGACTTTAATTAATATTTTTTCAACTTCAAAGGACCTGCTCACCCACCATGACACATTGACATACTGTAGTCACGCGTTCCCTTTTTATCTCCACAGACGTTTGTTGCATTGTTCTTGTTTCAGCTAATTTCATCAATGCCCGATTTTGATTCTACACAACGAACCATATCATTCCACCAATACTAAAGGTGGTCATTAACCTCCCCTAGTCCAGCCAGCTGACTGACTCTCTGGTGGTAAGGCAAATGGTCATACACTCCAGGGAACCACTTTGAGAAATCCACACTGAATTGTTAGCATTTGGCTATGACGCACAAACACAGCTGGGGTAGATTACCCCAGCTGACATTCTGTCAGTCATAGCCAAGGTAGGTATCTCTGTCTTAATGCCACTTATTTTATCTTTTTGAAGCACCAATCAGGAGAGAGAGAGAGAGAGAGAGAGAGAGAGAGAGAGAGAGAGAGAGAGAGGCCATCGCTACTACCACTACCATATACGTTTCTTCCCCTCTTTTCCTTCAATGTGCTGATTCAGTCGTTCTGTGATGGCTTTAATACGCACTGATATTCAACCGCCTTTCAACCATCACAAGCATAAAGATATTGCTTTGCCTTTGGATGCTTTGCTTTTATTGTGACGGATTTGAATGTAAGCCCTTGCTGCTTCACAGTTTGAAGCAATTCACCAAGTCGAGATCAATAAAATTGTGGCTTTTCTGTTGACAGGATCACGAAAGCACCGACCTTGTCAGCCCTACCCTGTTTGTGACCAGCAGGGTTTCATAATAACAATAACAAGAAAATACCTCCCACTCAGAATCATTAAAAGCAGTTCTAAGATCATTCTTTATCACTACAGAAAGACACTAAAAACATTTATGGGCAACTTGCAGATTGATTATATAAGTTGCCTCTAAACAGTGTCTTGCTCAAGGACAGCAGTAGGCCATTAGGGAATCAAAATTCTGATCTTTGATTCCCTAATGGCCAATTTGCCTAAAAGCTACATTACTTCACCACAACCATATAACTATCTGAAGCTAATAACATGCAGTCAATTCAGTGTTATTTCACAGAATGGTTCATGGCTTTTTTTTTTTTTTTTTTTGACCTGACAATATGATGAAATTACCGCTGCTGGCAGTCATTAGCAACAACACGTTTGCCAGTAGAGTCATGAGATCCGTTCCTTATGAAGTCTGCAGGTTGTTAACTCCCCCCTCACACACACACCTCCATCAAGAGGATTATGATGTTGTTTCCACGGTAACCACCTCCAATTAAGCCATAAAATCAGGTCCTTGATATTAAAGCCAGCAAGGTGCTAATTGACGCAGCATTTCACATGAGGAAGGGAAGACTTTAATCAGCAAGCAATCAATTTAAACAAAGCAATGCGAAAAGATATCTAATGTAGCCATTGACATTTGCTTGTTTATAAAGAGGGATATATTCACACAGTCTTTGTTTTTTTTCATATTTACAAGCTTCCATTTTGAGCAGGGTGTTCCGATATGCTCTTATGCTCTTTATTTTACCGCCAATCATTATGAACTCCCAGGAACAATTAGACAAGCCATACAAGCAAATAAATGATAATCGGGGACCCATCACTTCTGAGCTCAGCCCCTCTGGTTAATAAATACACACCCAGAGGGAGTATAGCTAAGTATTGAAAGTGCTCCGTATTGATTCCTGCATGGTCTGTCACTCCAATTTACTCAATCATATCATATCATATCGTTGTTATTATTTTTGTATCTCTTTATTATTAAATTAGTGTACTCTCATCTATTACAAAAGCCAGTTTTCTCTCTGGATGACCACACCAAATAATTTAGTGCTCAACCTACAAGGAATGCAAATATGATCATTCTCATGCATTAAAGCATCATTATTTGGCTAATATTGCATGGAGCAAGAACTTTAGACATTGTAAGGTGACATTACTGAAGCATGTGGAACTAAATATAAGATGTTTAGAATATTTCCTATTTTTAAAAGGTGGACAGATCTATAATGTTGGCCTACCTTCTGTCACTTTTTAGTTGTTTTATCTATTTGGGGAGGGTCACACTCGTTTCTCAAATGTCTCCCATGCAAAGCATGAAAATAGACCAAAGGTGGATTTCACCTTTATCATCTTAAAAGATTGCTTTTACCTGCGAATCACTTCTATATATAGCAAGCACAATGGCTCTAGAGGCCTTAAAGTGACAAGCATAATAGAACAAAACATCCAATTAATTTAGTCTTTGTTTCCTCGCCCCCCCCCCCCATCAAGAAATATTTTTAAACACTGTTAACAAAGCAGAAACTCCTCATGTAATGTAATATATTTTTATTAGAAACAAGTCACATTCATTTTGTGCTCTGAACTGTACATTTACAAGGAAAAAACAAACACAAACAAACAAATAGTAACAAGAAGTACAAAGATACAAATGGATATTCAATACAAGTAACTTTAGGCTTGGTTTGATGGCCAGGAATACGGAATACATTCGGTTAAACTGTTTGATAATACATAAAGACAGGGTTTTAGAAAATAAACACAGTTATAGAAGACATTAGGTTTAGTAACTCTACATTGTACAGTGTAGCGTAACAACATATCCAGAAGCACAAAAGATTCATAACCTACCATTCATTCTATATAATGTCTGCTTTTGAGAAGTACAGTATTCTACCAGAGCTCCAATTATGGAGTCTTGTGCTAACAAACCTCTAGTAAATAGATTTCTTTAATTACTAATACAATAGTCTCATAAAGGTTCTATATGCCTTGTAAATATATGGAACATGTTGTAAAAAATTTTAACCATTGGTAAGAAAAAATGCGGCCTAGATCCTGATATCAATCTTGCTTGAGCATCAAGCGTCCATCATATTGCACTATTTTACACTGATGGCTAAAAACACAAACGTGTTAAAGTCTTGGAGGACCTGTCACTGTGGAAGTCATATAGTGACAGGAGCATCAACTTAGTCCAAGAGTCCTGCAAGTCTAAGAAACAAAAGGGCGATGGTGATAAGGTCTCTGTGATTACAGTCCATACGACATTGAAGAGCCTGCGTTCATATGGCAGCTAATCGTGGGTGATCGAATTGAATCTGCATTCAAATTCTCATTGCCACCTAGGAGTTCCCAGAATGCACTGCTCTTCTTGCGTAAGAGTCTGTTTTTCATCCAGGTGCTGGTGTTTTGGTAAGAAAGCAAAAAACGCTGACAAAACCACGAGGGGCTAGCTAGCCAGCTTTCATACATAGATCGTCGCTCATTGTGTTTCTCCCATTGCAGTCCACATGGGCTCATAATATACAGGTTTTTGAGTAATTGATTCTGCATCCTAATGATATTGGCATCCATATGATAATACATTAAAGGAATGGCATGATAGTCATGTGGGGAAATAAAATTAAATAGATAAATCCTATTACAAGTAGCAATAACATATTTGCAACAATAATCATAGTAATAATAATAATAATAATTGTTGTGATAACAACAGTGAAAACTACTTTAGCTCAGTAGTCAAGCAGACTTGAGAGAAGACAACTTTCTCTCTCCTCAAGAGTCTCATATTAAGCTTTGGAGAAGCTATTCCAACGTGAGAAGCAATAAGAACAATCATGAAAAAAAACAGACGAAACAAAAACAGAATGGGAGGGTGTCTAACTGCCAAAAGCGCAGAGGCAGATGTAAACTGTGCGGCGGATTCCCTAATGCTCTTGCCATGTCCTTTCTAGAAGTTGACTCTGTTTCGAGAAGTGTCTCAGTGGGTCCTCCAGAGAGAATGGGGGTTTGTCTCTTCTCTCCCTCTCTCTCAGTGTTTTGAAGGAAATCAAGAAACACATACATCTTGGCCACACCTCCCAAGGCCGGGTGGGAGGGGCCAGAAGACCCTCAGTGAAGTGGGAATGGATCCACATGGAACCCAGTGATCACTCAACTGACCCTCTGACGTTGAGAAGACACTCAAGTGCTGCTTGAGGGTCCTCTCTGAGAAGCTACACTGAACAATAGTATTACCCTGACTCTCATCTCTCCCCCCCTCGCTCTCCCCGCTCTCCTCTCCTAGCTGAGGATTTGAAGACATGGATTCTGGGTCCTATTCTCTCACTTCCTTCCTTCCTTGCTTCCTTCTTGGTTTCCTTTACTCAATCCGTACAGGATCTTTCCTTCTAAACCAAAAAGGTGACTGAGGTGAAATCAGGCGTCTCGCCGACGCCGCCGCTCTCCCCCTCAGACCTCCGTCTGCAGGTCAATGATGTCCTGCCCCACCAGTGGGATGGCGGTGCCGGCCTTCTCCCATTCCACCGAGTGCAGCTCCAGCGGCGAGGCGGCCAGGGGCTCCAGGTCTTTGCGCACCCAAGCGGGGGGCGACTGCTGCATTACCCGGACTCCCTCCCAGGGCCTCTCCATAGGAGCCTGCTGTTTGTCCTGTTGTCAAATGAAGAGGAGGCAGCTCTTGAGTGGTGGTGTTATCGATACACCCACAGATAATATTGCAAAATTATGAGTTCAGCAACACTGCGTCGTTACAACGGACGCAAAAGTCCTGGTTGATGCAGTACTGGCTCCCCCCACTAGATGTGTTTTATAAAATTTGCGTTAAATATTTCCCCCCTCCCCCACTCCCCGTCCAAAAGTAAACATCTTTTAATAGTTATAGTGTCATTTGGGTGAATTATCCCATCTTGAGGTAATGGTGTAATAGTGGATGGGCGCGTCTTGTTTATCTAAATTTGCAATTTGTGAGGTTGAATTATAAACACTCACGCTGTGGTTCGTTTTGTCACTTCCTCCTGATGACACACTCCATCTCACAGACTGTAAGAAGGAAGGAAATACATCCTTACTTTGATGACCTCAAGGCTACGACCACCATTATCATCAAAAAAGAAACAGCGGTTGCCAGGCTTTACCAATTAACGTTTACACCGGCAACTATTCTACTATTTCCCCATCTTTTTATCACCATTTTTTTTTTTTTTTCGCAGTGAGGGATTTGCCTTGCTTTTCTTTCTTCTAAACATTGGTCACTAAGGTCATTCCAATGACTGCTCACCTTGCTGTCAGAAGCAGGCGACTCCCTGTCCTTCTCCGCGTGATGCAACTTCCTGTTCAGGTCTTGGAACATGTTCTGGTGGCGCTTCTTCGTGTGCATGATTTTCTGTAGGACACAGAATCAAGAGAAATCCTGTCAGAGAAGCCTACACATCATGTTGAACATGTTATTCTGTAGTCATAACCACTAGGGGTATTAATAGCTGAGACGTTTACCTCAAAGTCCAGCTCAGCATAACGGGATTTCTGTCTCTGCAAAAGGCAAATGGGAAGGAAATAAAAGTCAGATTAGTCTTAAATACGATAATTTAGTGCACAATTGAGATGAGAGCTATGCTTTGTGTACATTAGCGTGCTAAGACAGACACCTCACCTCCAAAGAGCTCATGGACAGCGTGGAGATGGTCTCACTCTTGGACATCATGGAGTTCATGGACTCAAAGGTGTTCTCCAGGCTGCTGTGGGTGATGTGGGACTCGCTGGACATGTTGTGGATGTTCTGGACAGGCGAGTCTCTCTCCGAGTACGACACGCTCACCTGGTCGGAGGGCAGCGACTTGAGGCCGAAGGCGGCCTGGGGCTCGGCGAAGGGCCCGCCGAGGTGCGACAGCCTGCCTTGGGGCATCTGCTCCACGCTGATGTTGTACTTGGTGGGGTCGTCCTTGGGCTTGGACCTCAGGGTGGAGGTGGTATTGGGCATGAGCACGTAGCCGCTGCCGTCGGACATGCTGCTGTCGCCGTGGCTGCGTGCGAGGTCGGCGTCCAGCTGCTTGAAGAGCTCGCTGTCGCAGACGTACACGGGCTTGCCGCAGGACGGGTCCACGCCGCCCGATAGGCGGCTCTTCTCCCGCTTCAGGGTGAGGGTGTGGCTGGAGTACTCGGGCACGGCCTGCATGTGGCCCTTGCCCAGGCTGGAGGGAAGGGTGTGGAAGTTGGAGCTCATCGGCAGTGGCAGTTGGGGAGGGGCCATCTTCTCCTCAGAGGAGCTCTTCATGCCTTTTCAAAGAACAATGAAAGGGAATGCATTAGAAACCACTCATCAATTTTTGGTGAATCAACACGCGCTGCTCCCGCGCGCGATCAAATGACGGGACGTGGGCTTTCAAAGTGAATCTGGTATTGCTAAATGGAAAGGAGAGTGGCTCACCTTGCCTGCTGGAATCTCCATCCTTTTCAAAATCAGACTGTTGATGAAGGAGAGAGAAGAAAAAGAGGAGAGAGTTCTGTGAGTGCCTAATAAATGCATAGCATATTAATTAGGGGATGAATTGTAAAAAGCACTCAAGACATTAAAAGGCAATAAGCCAGCAAACCTACCTTAAGCTGGCTATGGCCGTTCTGAAGAGAGCTGCCAGAATCTCCATTGCCGTCGTCCTTGCGATCGACTACTCTGCACTTTACAGCCTCTTGAACCTAACGGGCATTTTGACAATTAAAATAATGGCCGACACGGTTAGCATAATCCCTACCTCATAAAAACACGACCTACGTTTATCTTCTACCTTATCCAATAATTTACTTCATCTTTATTTCACTATAGGTTTGTTTTGTAGCCGTACCTCTCTACGCAGGATGCAGTGGACCATAACGATGACGAAACCTTCCAGAGAATCAAAGACAGCGAAGAGAATCTGGAAGAGGGCAGAGCGACGGTCTGTGATAGCCAGGACCGCAGACATCCAAGTCAGGGCCAGCAGGGGCAGGACCACGCAGGAGCTCCACAGTGACGCCCTGTGGAATGACATGTAACACAACCACCTAAATTAGACATGGACAACATTAATACTGAATAAATCACAAGCAACAGTGTATTTTTGTGCATCGATCGTGAGTAATGCCGCTGACTGAGGCTATAAGACCTACCCAGCTCTTTCTTTAAGCTTCACATCGGTGATACCATCCTTGGACACCAGCTTGTTGAAGACCAGAATACCAATCACCATGTTCACCTATTGGTCAGAGAAACCACAGATGAGATGCATCGTAAAGGCAGATAATAATTCCTGAACTTTACAGGAAACTGCATAAATCAGTATTCTGTAATAACGGATTAAAAAAAAAAAAATACACACCAGGACAACAGCAGCAGCAGGACCCACAAAAGAGTAGAGAAGCCCACCCTCGAGGGAAAGCCAGCAGCTAGAAGAAGACGGTTTGAGGAGAACATAAATCTTGGCGCCAAGGGCACAAAACATAAAACTGTTATTGTGTAAACGGTAGAGGGAAAAACAGATGTTAGAGGCAGATTGAGAATACTACGTACTAGGTGACCGTGCCGTAGCCCTTGGCCTTGGTGAAACCGACGGAAACAGCCACCACCAGTGCAGGAAGCCCTGTTGGGTAGAAATAAAGAGTTAGCGTCTAAAACAACAACACACATTCAAATAATCACAAAGGATAGAATAGGAAAATAATTCGCATAAGCAAGACACGGACGCAAAGATGGCCGCCCCTTACCCCAGCCCAGGCAGAGAAAACGCTTGCGGATGATGCGGTTGCGCAGGCGGCCCGTGACAGCCATGTAGGACTGCCAGGCTTCCGTCAGCACCCAGCAGAAAGACGAGAGGAAGAAGAAGTGCAGCAGAGCAGCGACAAGAGTGCACACCACCTGGGGGAGTTGCGGAGGGAAAGGTCGAAAGAAAAGAGAAAGGGGTCAGCTGCGCTCCTGAACACGCTTTCCCCCCCCAAAGCAGGCAGTGTTAAAACAGAGGCCGCCCATTGGCTACGCAGCTACCGCCCTTACCTTGTTGCGAGCCTGCGTCTGTCCGATGAGAATGAGGGCATTGGAGCATATAATAGAGAGGCAGAAGTTGATGAGAATAACGGATCGCTCAGAGCGAATGTATCTGCGGAGAAGGAGACAGAGAGAGAGAGAAGCCTTGAGTGACCGGGCGGGAAATAGCAGCGGTCGTCGTCAGGGCCCGCGGAAGCAAGCGCGGCTAGATTTACACCGGGTGAAACGGTGACACTTACTTCCAGACGGAGACGTAGATGATGATGAGGAGCAAGAGGGTGAGAGACGAGACTCCACAGCCGACGATCAGGGTCACCGACGGGAGCAAGGACTTATCCATGTTCTACAGAGGGGAAGACAAGAGCAAATATAACCCTTAGAGGGAGATTACGGACATACAGTAGATACATAGACAAAACAACGCAAAAAAAACCCTCCAAAACACATTGATGTTCGATAACGTTCTCGACGTCAGCGTTGCTCGGGGGTGTGCGCTGTACAATAGTGTAGCCAGCGCCCCCTCAGGCAAACAGATGAATGGCACACAATTGGGCCACGGCTATGGCAAGGGTGTCAGGAAGATGGAGGCGCACGGCCGAGGTCACCGCGCACCCTCGTTGAACCAGCAAATGAAGAGTGACGCAGAACAGAAAACAGATCTCTCTCTCTCTCTCAATGTAGAAGGTTGCTATCCTTCTTTTCTGTCCCGATTCAAATTAAGCAGCTATTAGTTTGAATCATTTGCTGCTGTGTGTGTGTGTGCGTAGAGCGGCTGGGGGTGTATGTGAGTGTGCGTTAATAATGTGTCAGGTCCCTTCTCTGTAGTGGACAGGTGGGCCATTATCGCCAGTGCATTAATCTGCCACCCTCTGCCCCGCTAAGCACTGACAGCAGCTCAGCGACAGCCACTGCCGGCGGCGGTGACCGTCCCCGCGTCTCAGACAAGCATGGCACAGCACCCCCAGGTGGAGAAGTGATGTCTCTCACCCCGAGTGCCCTGCAGCAGCCGGGGGAAGGGGAGTACAGGATATGGGGGGTGGGAAGTGGGGGGAGGGGGGTGTACAACTGCAAGTTGGTGAGTCTATGAGCTAATTGGCAGGGCAAACTGTCTCACATCCACTCTGGTGGCTTTCATGAGCCTTGGAGTTAATCTAACACCTCTGGTAATCTCTGTCAGTGGAGCATGCACACCCAGATAAATCATGATTTCTTTTATTTTTTTTATCATCTAAGCAGGTGCTTGAGGTGAGATATGTGTTAAGTGGCTCACTGAAACATCTTCCGATATATTAAAGCTGCGGTTTCCAAAATCAACGCATAATGGATGGAATGAATAAATGCTTCGGCCTTTACTGGATTCATAACAGCATACAGAAAGTATGCAGTAAGGGATATTCTGCTAATAGGTAAATATCAAAACTGTCTTAGCAAACATGTTTCAAATTCTTCCCACCACACGCAGCGCATTATGAAACAGACGACAGACGGATACTGAATGTCTCCTCACTTTGGTAAAGAGAAAAAGGAAAGAAAAAGCTATCTGGGTTGATGTTTGCACCGGGGACCACAGAGGGAAATCAGACAGCCGAAGTGACCCACATATGAAGCACGTCTTGTGCTTGTCCTTGACCAAATCCTATTCTTTCTTCTTTACGCAAATATAGAAGAAGGAGATGAGGCGGGGAAAAAAAACAGGAAAGAAACCATATCCCTCTGAGATGCCCCTAAAACACCAGACATTTAGATGTGTGTGGATAGGCCACTACCCATAGTGCACCCTGCTGATCAGGGTGCACTGGTCAAGGACATCTGTTAGGTTAACTGGGTATGCTGCTGTCACATAGGGCCACTGTGCATCTGGTCCACCATAGAAGTGTGTGAGCACAACGAAACAGAGCTAGAACACTGCAGTGTCTCCATGTTGTTCTTCCACCCCATCTCTCTCTCTCTCTCCCCCCCTCCCCCTCCCCCAGCTTGGAAGGCGGGTAGTATTGAAATGTCTCACATCAAAGGATGGACGGGCGGATCGGATGGATGGGGAGGAAGGGGGGGGGGGGTGGTTGGAGGAGGAGGGAGGGGTAAGCATCGAGGCATGACCAGACGTCTGTCTCTCATTGGTCAGCGGCCCCTCCATCTTGAGTTTGCAGAGCAAGGAATGGGAATGGGGGGGGGGGCGCAGATTTGAGGTAATTGGAAATTCAGAGATATTGGCAGAGGAAATGATTGGCGTAGCTGGCTTTTACTGTTGATGTTGAGAGGATAGTGCATGTGTGTGTGGCGTTAGGGTACGCTTGTAACAGTTGGACAAATAGAACTGCATGAGGTTGTCAACTACAGGTTTGGGGTATTTGAAAAAAATGAAAATAAATGATTAAAATGCTAGAAACTAGATTTGTGATGGCGAATTCTGCATTCATTGTGTGTGTGTGTGTGCGTGCGTGCGTGCGTGCGTGCGTGCGTGCGTGCGTGCGTGTGTGTGTGTGCGTGTGGCCTGTGTATTTGTGCTAAAGCTTCCAGTCACAATTACATACAAAATAGATGTAGCTACTAAATGCTGTTGACTTTCAGTAGATCAGTAGAAATGTGCAAACAAACGCTTGACAAACAAATCCCTGACCTGGGTGGGGGAGTTGTTGAAGTGGAAGGAGGTGGGGGGGGGGGGGGGG
>JAODUK010000003.1:397142-412769 GCA_027564635.1 Typhlichthys eigenmanni | reverse complement strand
TGGAAAATTCCCTCCTCTCTCTTTCTCCCTTTGGCAGTGCGTCGCCCAATCGCCCTAATGAACAAACCGTCCCTGTAATCGTGACTAAATAAAGAATCACAGGCATCCCTCGATGTCTGTCACAACCTTGCACCTCTAGAACGTGTTGGTTTATATGAGACGTCTTAAGCTCATTTCCATTGACTTAACGTGCTAGAATAAAACGTTTAGAATAATAAAAAAGATTAAATATGATTTAATCATTTTATTCGATATTTTTATTGTAGGCCTAAAGTCGATATCATGTACCTCAATATATAGCGGTGTGGGGTGGGATGGGTGGGCGTTTTTAATCGATTTGACTGAAGCGTACCTAAAGTAAACTTCCCATTATTCGAGAGGGAGCGTGTATCCAGCCTATAGCAGCCTACAGTGACAACCCAAATGTATAATAAGCCTATTTTGTTCTTCAAAAGATGTAGCCTAATTTGAGTAGAAATCACTCTGAATTAACCTATCGTAACTGAAGACAAACAAGCAGCATGTATACTTGCAACATATTCCTGTGTATCACCCGAGTCTTCCGCATATTTTTGGTTAATTCATTAATGGCGTGGTTTGACAGTTCCGAATAGGGTTTTTTGCTTTATTGTACTAAATACCCACATGTATAGGCCTACTACAGGACAGACCCATTTTCTTATATAATCACATCAATATGCAGGGATCAGGCCTCATATCTGAACAAACAATCCAGTGAAAGACATTTTTGACAATGCTTTATGAAAAGCTGTTTATTACCCATTTTATAACACCTCCATGAAGACAATTTGTACAAGTTACATCACATTCTAAAGTGCACAAATACTGTACATCGAAGGACCTTTAAATATCAACAAAAAGTTAATTTCACATTTGTAAAAAGGATTTTAAAGAGGAAAAAAGGGACACTAAATCAAAAAGGGTGGAGGAAGGGGGGGTAAAATAAAACACTGCATATTTGGGTGGGATGATACTGGGTAAAAAGACTGTGCTGCTTGCTTGAGGAAACACTAAGCTTTGGCACCTTTCGAAGAAAAGAAAAAAACTCAAAATAAAATAGATGGTATTAAAATGGAATTTAACACTCCAAAAAAATAAAAATTAATAATATTCAATCTCAATAAATAGTCTTAGGGGCTTGTGTAGAAGGCATAGTAACCCATGCCTTTCGGATTGTCCTTGTACTCCTCGGCAGTCAAGTCCTCACACTTGATTGTGGGGGAGTTCTCGGTGCTCGAGCCTCCCCCGGGCGACATCCTCCGCCTCTTGCACACCATGGAGTACATGCCCGAGTCGCCCGAGTCCACCGATTTCAGCGAGTTGGACGTGGTCTCCATCCAGGCGGGGGCGGCGGTGGCGGCCGGGGCCGGAGCCGGCGGCGGCACGCTCTCCTCGGGCAGCTTGTCCTTAGGTGCCGCGGCTCCCAGCTGGTCCTCCGGGAACGCCGGGGGGCTGGGCCGGGGCGACCAGGGCAGGCCCGTGGTCACCTTGCGCTGGTACGTGCTGCGGCTGCCCCAGCCGGCAGCCATGCTGGCGAAGGCCGAGTCGGGGTAGTAGCTGAGGGCATGAGACGTCTGCAGGGGGAGGGGCTTGATGCCGTACGACAGCAGGCCGCCGGCCGAGTAGTCGTTGTCGTAGGACAGGTCCAGCTTGTTGGCACCGCCCTGCTGCATGGGAGCCACGAACCAGCGTTGTGCCGAGGCCGCCGCGGCCGCCGCCGCTGCCGCCGCATCGTCGCCCTGGGGCGACAGCAGGCTGTTGGTCTGTGGCACGGCGCGCTCGCTGGCGTAGAAGCGGTTCTGCGGCAAGTTGTTGACGAACTGGTCCTGGAAGAAGGGCTGCATGGCGTAGCGGGCGCCCGGGACGATCTGGTGGGAGCGGGGCGAGTCGGTCGGCGAGGGGGTCAGCCGGTCGCTCTCGGGGGCCGTGTACATCCTGGCAGACGGGGATGGCAAAGGAATGACGTCATGCACTTTATGGACGTGTTCTAATACTGCTTGGAATATTGCATGTCAGTATTCAAAATAATAATGGAATATACACACACACACACACACACACACACACACATAATGTGCAAGAAAACAAATAAAGGCTGTTCACAACCACAAAGAAAATGTAAATATTCTGAATGCGCTTTTCTGACAAGCAAAGAGAGAGAGAGAAAACAATAAAGAAAACCACAAAGGCAGACTGACACTGTCTGAAACACATTTGACACTTACGAGTCGTAATTGTCCCTGAAGCCTTTCGCGAATGGGTTGTGATCTATCTTCAGCTGTGTGATCTGAAAATGAAACAGACATGAGTTCAGGTGCGTGGCACCATATGCTGCATCGCACCACGCCGGGGCATATAGACAGCGCTCAGGTATGCCTCGCCTTCAGACAACATTGGGCCCCAATATATTCAATGTGCAAAGCGTATAGATTACATCTGTGTTCTGGTAGGCGGTGACAGCGATGAACTGGTTCTCTGGGAAGGTGAAGGTTTGAGTCTTGGCCTCATTGCTCATGTCTTCCACGCCGTCCTCCGTCACCTCCACTATGTGCAGCCGGGGCTGGTACTTGTGAAGTGACTGC
The DNA here is from genome assembly GCA_027564635.1 of Typhlichthys eigenmanni. Classification (NCBI taxonomy): domain Eukaryota; kingdom Metazoa; phylum Chordata; class Actinopteri; order Percopsiformes; family Amblyopsidae; genus Typhlichthys; species Typhlichthys eigenmanni. Next base: position 410,166 of record JAODUK010000003.1, on the reverse strand, counting down.
AAGACTATCATCTGCAAAGAGCGGAAATTGATCGGTTACAGACTTTAGCTAAAATAAATAAATAAATAATTCGGAAAAATGTTTTAATATACTGCTAAATTGTTTTAGTTTTTTAATAAGAATTAAAATCTAAACTGCAGTCAGCGGTAGCTAACCTGTGTATTATTATTGTTGGCTCCTTTGTTGTTGGTCAGCTTCAACTTGCCAAATGAAATCTCTTGCCTCATCCAGTGAGCCCCGGTATTTGGAGATTCAGGGTGAACATACATCTTGTTGCCTAGTTAGACAAGGAGACACTGTTTGTTAAAACGTTTTAAATGTTTAAAAGTGTCTTAAATATAAATTAAGTGCACTGTTAATTTTTTTGGTTTTGTTTATAATGAATATCATTTGCTTCAAAATTAAATTATATCCGAAGTTGCTGATAAATATTCACTATAAAATAGGCATAATTTACCAATAACCAAAAACAATAAAAATAGACAATAATTTTTTGTATACAAAATATTTCTCCAAACCTTGTTAAACGAAATTCAATTTAACAAATACATAAAGTTTTGTTTTGACTTTATTTAATCCATATATTTATGCATTTATCGAATAACTGCTGCACTTGTCAGGTGTTGACTGGGGTAGCTACATCATTGTTAAATTAATTATTCCAAACCAAAATGTAAATGTCATGTATGCAGTAATTAAAAACAATATTTTGACTAAATGCACCGGCTTGATTAGCCGTGACGCCTCCTTTCCCAGCTGGTTTATGAGTTTATACAAACTAAATTAACCGTAACTCACCTTGCATATTATTGTCTGCTTTTCCACAAGTCACCCACTTCCCTCCTTGAAATCGCCAGTGATTAGGATCGGCCAATACTACTTCTACAAAGACGTTGTAATGGGCGGTCAGGTTGAGCCCAGTGATGTTGAAACTGAGAAATGGGAACATTCGCCTGAAAATATGGGAAATATTAAAGATAAATAGGTGTTCTACGTCGATTTGAAAAATAGAAAAAAGAAAAGTTTGAGTGTGTGTGTGTGTGTGTGTGTGTGTGTGTGGGTGGGTGGGGGGTGGGGGGGTCGGGGGGCTGTAATATAGGCTATTTCTGTAAGGGGTTTTCAGGGGAATTACATTCATATTTGGAATACATCTTTCAGAAATATTGCATCTGCATCTAAAATATATGTTATCACATGTTTGATACATCTTAAGTGTGTCAAAAGCTGTTAGACTATGGGCTACATTTTTTAATTGCTTAAAATGAAAGGCCACACGTAGGCCCATATTATAGGATAATAATGTAATCAATATTATGTGCACGCATACGGCTACAAGTTATATTATAAAAGAAAATAAGTTAAATATATTTGTTTATGTATCAGCCCGGTGTTGTCAATAAGCGTCACTATTCCGTAGCCTAACATATTGTGTTAATAATCCATAACGCCAATATTCACTAGGCTCATACTTTCTTACTCACATTCCATCTACTATTGTATGTTATTCGGATTATTGTCATTCAAACCCTGCTATTTTACACTTGCGCTTACCTGCCCTGCTTGGTAATGATCATCTCTGTCTGGTGACGGTGAAACTTGAGCCACAGGGGCCGGTTGCACAGATAAACTTGAGCGCGGGCTCCGGCTGCGGATCCCGGTAGGGACATGCCAATCGTTGAACCTGTCCCGGGATAGGACGGATACAGACAGCCTGGACCCTGGCCGAACTGGTATCCTCCGCTGCCGAACTGGCTACGGCTCGTGCACACAGATGATGAGAAACCTGTGGGTGGCAGGACAGATCCGTAATGAAGCGATGCCGAGTACCGGGAGCCGTTGGACCCGGTGTAAACCGAGCCGGTCTGCCCCGCCGTGTATGGGAACAGGGAACACGGGTTCGCCATGTCGGAGCCCGTCTGAGAAGACGAGATGAAGTATCTATCGGACCCGAGTTCGTCTATGTTGTACCGCCGGGCGCCAGTCGCCAGGTCATCCTCGCAGAGCACCGGGGAACCTTTTCGTCCCACTGGGGCAGTTTTAGTCCCGGGAAATGTGTCACCCTCTCCTTCGCCCATCATACCACTCAAATACTTTTTAGACGCACTGGTGGAATCGGATTCCGTTCGGTCCACTTCTTGTTGATAGTCAATCTGTGCCGGGCCCGGACTGTTGTTGGCGCTGTCAGAAGACGAGAGGTTGTAGAAGGTTTTGGGGAGGTTGATGGTCGTGCTGGGAAGGATGTTCTCTAACTGCATTGTTTTGACTGGGAAAAGCAATAGTTTCAAAGCCCCCAAAAGTCAAAACTCAACCAAAGGGGCGACCCCCAAAACAACGCCTTCGTTTCTCTTTTCTCAGAAAGGGTCCCTCCCCTCGTCTTGATGAAAGGAGGCAGGCTTCGACGTCTTCCCTCACCTACTGTACAGACTTTCAGATGCGATTATGATCTATACATGGATTGTTCAGGAGCTCTTATAAGCCACCCCGTGGCCAGCATCAGGGGAGGAGCTTTGGGGATTCATGGAATAGGCTCTCCTAAAATTATTTGCATAGCCAACCATAGGCCTACTTTTTCAATTAAATTAGGTTACATAGCGAACAAGCCGCGAGCGAGCATTTTGTGATGCCGTCCAAAATACACACAAATCAAATTAAATTCCCAAACGACACCCTGCCATCGCCAAAATCTAGCCTGCAGGGTTTTTATGTTAAATAATTAATTGATCATTGATAATAGGCTAATATGACACGCACCTTGATCGTGTCCTAGAATGTACCAAACAAATCAAAACGGACACAAATTAGCACACGCTGATGTAAGGCCTACAAAAAACATGCCGTCTTAAAATCAACATATCTGATTTATAGCCTACACTAAGTTGCCTTATAAACGTCTTAGCAACAACAGTCGCTCACCCTGTAGTTAATTGATCTTGGGCAAATAAACAACTAGACGAATTACTCGACAAACGATTCACAACATTGAAATCATAAAGCACGTGTGCGCAGCAGTGTCAACCTCTTTTACCTAATTGGAGGTTTTCTCTTTCAGTTTCCTGTTAGGGACCGACGCTAATCTTTGGCCTGTTAATATAATTTTAAATATATCAATTAGCGTTCCCAGTTTCCAACAACAAATGTATATTTTGCTCCAGTCTCCTTCCCCATTGTCAACAAATTAAAAGTAGATCTACGTTAATTTAGGGGAGAGGGAAAACATTTTATAGGATTATTGAAATTTTACATTGCATGCTGTTTAGAATATGCTTAATGTATAGGATATATTACCCGATCAGCACATTGACAGTATTTATGGTTGGGTTTAAATTTACCTTGGAACTATTTATTTATTTATGTATACTTTTTTATTAAATAAATGGTATACCCCATCAGAATGACATATTTAGTTAACTGCTGTAAATATAACCCATCAGAAAAAAATATTAGTTAACCACTGTAAACGATTGACTTCTTTATACAGTGAAATTATTTAAGTACAGTAAACTAAAAAATCTTAATAGAAATAATTATATTTCTCGTTGCAGATTCTTTCAATAGACAAATATTATTTTCTGTTCTACAGCCGATCATGAAAAACATTTTGTCAAATAGTTTTTTACAGTTTGTGAGGAAAGTCTCTGGCACGAAATCGGAGATAAGGACTGTACACGCGGTCAAAATATTATACAGTTAAATAAAAAACTAAAAATAAATGTAAAGCATTCAGTTTGCCTTTTAATTTGAAATAATGAATAACTCTCTCTCTCTCTCTCTCTCTCTCTCTCTCTCTCTCTCTCTCTCTCTCTCTCTCTAACACACACACACACACACACGCACACACACACACACACACGCACACATTCTATTTCTATCGCGCTCGCGTTAGACAGCTAAGCGCACACCCAATGCTAGGTAGGTATGCAGGTAATGCCGGTTAAAGTCGGCCTATGTAAAATACAGTACATTGCGCAGAAATCATGACAGCGCTCCCTAGTGACCGTATCTCCAAAGTGCCACAGTCTCGAAGATAGCAGCAGGCCTAACGCATGGCTAGCGCTTTGGGTTTGTTCTATTTCCCGTGTTCTTAAACGACCGACGTCAAACCACGTGAACAAACTGTAACGTCCTATATTTAGATGCAAGCAGTTGAGATATAGACCTTGCAAGAGCGAGAGAGAGAGCGAGAGAGAGAGCGAGAGAGAGCGAGAGAGAGAGAGAGAGAGAGAGAGAGAGAGAGAGAGAGAGAGAGCGACACCGTTCAGAATGTGGACTCATTTTTTGACACTTAGGCCTACATTAGACACTTGCTTGCATCTGACTTCACATTCTCCTTGATGTGCAACAGAGTGCGTGTCACGAGTAATGGTGGCGGGGCATGGTGTTCACGTGCCTTGTTTGCCTTTTGTGCGTGTATTTGTTTTTGTACAGTCCGCCCACCGAGAGCGGTCGTGCACGCTGCACACACACACACACACTCACGCACACACACGCACACGCACGCGCACACACACACACACACACACACACGGTTGTGTGTGTCAGTACATTATCTGTGTGTGTGTGTGTGTGTGTCTCTGCCTATGCAAGTGCTGGTCGTGCTTGCCTAAAAGTGGGAGGGTTGTTGGTGGTGCGGGGGGCGTGCAGGGGTGAGATGAATTTGGGGAAATGGGGATAGAAATCTGTGAAAAGCTGCGAGGGAGAATCTCGGCTGGAGGCAGATTGGCTTGTGACATAAATGGGGAGAGTGAAGCTGGCGACTGGGTTGTCAGGGGAGCGCACTGGCTTCATCTTGCGAACAAGCAACAACGCAGTCTGCCAGTCAAAACAGTATAGCTTCTGACAATAAGAAGTCATAGTGAATTACCATTTGGAGAACACCATTTAATGGTAATAAGACAATGTACACATGTTTGAGCCATGACTGTCTTACTTGTCATTAAAACATGTTTGAAATTCAAGTCTGCTTACAGGTTTAGGCCTACAGGTCTGTCTAGCCCTGACTCTTCCTCACAAACACACTTTTGGCTGAGGATAGAGGTTTCTATAGTTGTGAAAAGGTGTTTCAGAGCATTACTATATTCATGATTCAAGCTTTTTATAGGCTGCTATTCAAAATATTGTGAATCCATATAACTATTAAGGAAAACATGAGAGAGATTTTGTCCATAGCACCTGCATGGGGCCAGCCCGGTTTATTCTGCAGAAGCGAGGAAAAGACAAGTCAGGTCCAACTCAGTGTATTAATTATTTCACAAGTGATCATTGGATTTTACAGCTAAAGTTTCACAGATGACTGCATGCCCGTAGGGGGAAAATCATGGTAGAAACAAACTGTAAAACCACAATGCTATACCACCACAGCGGCCCTGGCTTGAACTATGGTTTTCAAAAAATAACGCCACAGTCATGGTTGCTGTTGGAACGTGAAAACAAAATAAATGTGATTTACAAAGCACCTATAAATAAGCTAATTCCAAATGAGGTGGATGCTTGGGTTCCACTCATAAAGGAGCCTTCGCTCTTGACCTGTCAGCATGTTCCTTGACCATCCATAAAAGTCCAAGTGTGTCTGAGATGACCCTCTTTGGCCTGAGGCCAGGGCCCGCGCGACAGGGGAAGGGAAGTTCCACCATATTGTTGTCAGAGTAGATCATCAGCAGTGCACATGAAAGGAGAGCATTCCACACTTTATGGGCCTAGGTGGCTGCCGAAGCCTTTGCTCGCGAGTGAATTCATGCACCCCATTGCAAGGATTAACAACGCGAGTCTCATTAGAGATCCCTGCCACGAGACCCCTGGAGGGTCGCGACTGCTGGGAAAAGAAATCGAGCACTACGCGCGTCCCCGCGCGCCTCGCGCGCACCGCGCTCCTTGCGGTTACCTTCGCAAATCATCATCTTTAGGAGCATTTTTATTGTAAATAATTTACATAGCTGGTTTATCAAGGACGTCCGACAGTATATTCTCCAGAGTGCTGCATATTACAAACATTGAATCATAGCGACGGGCTTTACACGTGTGAGGTTTATGTTACAGACGTGCTGCTGTCTTCAAAGATAGCTGGATGACAGGTTACATGAATTTCCATTTGGGTGCATATTGCTTTCATCCACGTATTTCTTGTTTGTTTGACCTTTGTGTGTTTTCTGTCCTCTGATGATTTGAATTGCGCTTTTTACATACAAAATACCTAGAATTTCTGTAAACATAAAAAAGCCTTCTATCCTGTTATCCTTCAGTTATACACATTAGAAATAGAATATGTAAAATATTTGTATGATCGATATAAGGTATATGCCATGCCATGTCATTCCAACTTACAATATAATCATGAAATGGGAATGTCTCCCAGCAGTCAGTGCCTATCGCTCATGGGAATTCTTCGTATGCAGCAAGTCTGAATTCCTGAAACTAAATAAACCAGACTGCATTAAACCCTGTGATGTTACTTTGCGTAATATCAACAGATAAGCCCTGAAGTCAGCATATATCTGTTTTTAGGCTGTGTGTTTGTGTGTGTTTGTCTAGTCCATGTATAGAAGGAAGGATTATGGCAGCTATGTATCTAGGGATATGTAAGCCCCTATACTCTTGATATGAGGATGTTTTAAGGGTGTGACGATAATCCAAAAAATCAGGTGTACCGACTGCATTCAAGGAGATGGGGATTGAAGGCCCACAGACTGTATTGGATCCCCAAGGAATACTAACATGATTTTTGGATTACTGCATTATAGGAAGTGTCACCATGAGCCCATGGGAGAGGGCAACATACAGAATATGGTGCAGAGGGCCAGGTAAGTGTCAGGAGTCTTGACCTCTCTTTGGTGGTGCTTTATTCACTCTTATACTTGAATATTTCCAGGCACGCCTTCATTACTAGTAGCAGTATTGGCACAACACAAGAAACTAGCCCTTAACTGTATGTGAGTTGAATTTAACGCAAATCAACATTTTTTTTGTTTTAGTTAAAAGCTGCAAACCCGCAGAGCAAATTGAATTACGTTAAGAAGTGGCATATTCTCTGAAATGGAGTAAACAGATCGATGTAGCATTTTTCACACTTGCACAACGCAACCAGACCTTCTCTCTAACTCCCTGGTGTCGCTGCGGCCCAAACATGAAGCCTGTGTAACAACACCAGAGTGGATGCCAGTCCTTTGCCCCCAATCTCACCCTCATCCCCTTTTTTAGCATCAACTTGTGTTGACCCACTTCTCCCATTCTCCCTTCCGTCTGAAAATGCCGGAGGAAATCGCTATAAGGGGTCCCGGGCAACCTGGCAGGTGCTAAAAGTTTGACAGCGTAGACTGGATGTACATGTTCTCAGGAACGTGAGGTGTAAGGGAAAGAGGGTGGTTTCGATGTATCGACTCGGCATTAGGCCTCGACAATAACACACACACACACACACACACACACACACACACACACACTAACAGGCCCACTCTCGCTGGCCGGGGAGGCCTAGCACTTGAGACAAGTCAACCAACCGCGGCAACGCTACGCAACACTGCCCAGCTAACCCCCGTGGTACTCAGTGATTTGCCGTAGCACTATTACCGCCGAACAAGCTGGGCTTTTATCACATCGCACACCCTGACTCAGAAACTGCATTTCAGGAGGACCCTGAATTTCTTCTCTTTTTTTTTTTTCGCTCCCATTTTAGGACTCGGAACACAAACAGATTTACACCACAGGAGGATTCTGCGGCGGCCTCTGCCTCAATGTGGCTTAATCAGTGAGTCAGAAGTGAGAATGTAGAGTTTTAACACTTCTCTCTCCTGGTATGAAAGCTTCTAAAAGACATGGAGGAAAGCCCTAACTGGCTTACTGTCTACCAACCAGAGGCATATGTTAGCGGAAGGGAGATTATGTAGACATGTTTAATGGTTTCAGGCTGACCCCCCTGGGTGAAAGGGGCTTTGGCCCAGGCAAGCCAATCGACTCTGGGGAAAGGGAAAGGCGCTCGTGCTACCAGAACCTCAAATACTGTCGCATACTGTCAAACAGGAGGCACATTTTAATCTGTTAGTAAGATATATTTGACTAAAGCAGCGTAATTCCATATACTGTATTCAGCAGCATTAGTATTTTGCCTGTTCTCACCAAAAAAAAGAACAAAAAAAAAGAAAAGAAAAAAGTATATTCGTGAAAATGTGTAATGCCATATTGTTTGGATACAAATCAAAGTAGCATGATTGGACAAAGCACATAAAGCCTTTCCATTATGGATCAGACGATCTTCATTCCGCCCGCCATCTCCGGTCAATAAATATACACACTATCCCTTTAGTTTTTGAATTTCATTATATTATTTCATTTCAATTATGCAGTTCGACATTCCTCTGGTCATTAACATGCCAAATGATTCCCTGAAAATTCTCTGTTTTGAAGGAATGCGTCCAGCAGCCATTAGATGCAATTAGGAGGCACAGAATGCTATTGTATTAAAACATTTGCTGCAATTTGGCAGCTGTGTAATATAGACGTACTGGATCAAGCCATGCGCACACATTAGAAACACATGCACGTGCACGTGCACATGCTGCGCGCGCACACACACACACACACACACACACACACACACACAGAGAGAGAGGGGGACCTTTGTACAGTGGATGTCTTCAATATTGAACCCAGACCCAGACCCGGTCTCTGTATTTACATGTAAATGGTCTACAACAATCTGCAGCCCCCTTCATCTGCTGCGTCCCTCCAGCCGTCTGGGCCCGAGAGAAATGGATCCGCTAGTCAGATGGAGGGGACCACATCAGATGGGCTCCCATGGCTCTGGAGCCAAACGCTATAGAGAGAGGGTGCCTGCCTTGCTGGCAGCCACGGAGACAGCAGGGACTCCTACATATTATGGACGCGGTCCATGGTTTTGGTCCCATTCCCCGACTGTACTGTACTGGAGAGCAGGAGAGTTACATAAAGGCCTGATAAATAAGAGGCCTTCCAATCTGAGGACTTAGTATTGCAGAACACAATCAGCTCAGCTGTTTAAGCCAAGGAGGGTCCAGATAGTTGGAACACCAGGATTGAGGCAGGCAGGGTTTTTCCTTGCGTTGTCCTCGTAGGTACAGGTGTCTAATGTGACAGGTGTACGCGTGGGCTTTAAATGGGGGGGGGGGGGAGGAGAGTGGGGGGTGTCTTCGATATGTGCCGCCGAGCAGAAGTGAACACGCACGTCCAACCAAGCCACATGGTCGGAGCGAAGAAGGAGCCCACTGGAGTCTGTTCCCTACCGTCGTCTGTCGAGTGTTCGCGTGTCCTTCTGTGCTAGCAGGTCAGACGTGGTGGAGGTCTAGACACATGGACCAAACATTCTGTTTGACGGGTTGGGGGTGCATGTGTGTGTGTGTGTGTGTGTGTGTGGGGGGGGGGGGTTCGCATTTGACGTTCATCTGATGATTCTGGACCATGATAGGACAGGACAGCCGAGACCCGTTGAACCCAAATCTGTTGTTTGGCATGCTAGTAGCCTCTCTTGGACTAAATAACAAAATAGAAGTTCTAAATGAATAATGCCCAGATCACACTTGGTTCAGTCTGGTTTTAGTTAATTGTTCCTTCTTGAAAAATGTATATACTAAAATAAAACAATAGGCCTGGCTGCAACCACATTATGGTAGCTGCGTAAAAACATAATTATCATAATTAAACGCACAGCGGACAATACTCACTAGTGGGAATGTAGTGTAAGTCTACAATATAGCTGCAGATATCTGCCATTATAATTTTTATTTTCTTACCTTAGGCAAAACCAGATATAGAAGTGATAACTTAATGAAAACTTTGCGCGTGTCAGCGTGTGCACAAGACGCACAGACATGGGTTTGATAAAAGTATGCTGGTGCTTTACGCTAATTGCAAGCTATCTGCTGCAAGTTGCAATAGCTGCTGCGGCCATGGTAGGAATAGTGGGCCTAATCCCACTAAATAAACCCACAGAGCAATGGTACATTTCTAACAGGTTTTTGAAGGGGATCCCCGATGAGGGCTAATATGATTCAGCACTGGACGGTATACCTGAGTAACCCGCCTCCACACCAACAAAACTAGCAATCACACCTCTCATGAAAAGATAGATAAGAGGGCAGCCCCAAGATGATCTCGCTTGGTATTATGTATGTATATGGCTGTATACCCATGTGTGTGTGTGTGTGTGTGAGTGTGTGTGAGTCACTGGTTGTGTGGGAGACAATGCAACACGTTAATTCAGTGTGGGAGGTGTGAAGAATGTGGACCTGCTGCAGTCAAAATGAACAAATAGGAAAATTGGTTTTGTGTTGTTTTCACATCCTGTTGTAAGATGCGTTCATGATGCGCGGTGTCTTTTTTATTTTTTTCGTTTTGTTTGGGGGCTTCAAAAAGGTAATCGGCCAAGACACAGTGTACATGTTCAATCGTTAAATATATGTGTCAAAATACTGTACACATTTTCATATAGCTGATCGAGAATACCTGAGAACTTTTCTGAGAGGCTTGTTGTGGTTTCTGCAGCAGTATTTCACATTTGTGGTTGAATGTAGATGATGGTTGATAAGGAATAAGTAAATCACTTTCACTTTCAGATTTAAATTGTATTAAATCTGAGGTGAGTAACAAAATCCAACCATTATTACGACTTTCAGATTAACTTTCAGATAAATCACAGTTATCCATATCATATATCTGAAGTAATACAGTACATACATAAATACCCTAAAACCAACTGGAAATACATACGTTTTACTCCCAGCTTTTCACAGAGAATGTACCAGTAAGATTTATTTTTATGAAATAAAAAATGTAACCCTCATTTTCTGTTCAGATTGACTGTACATTGACTTTGTATACCTATCTGTTAAAAAGCAACAACATTGCTATCCAAATTCTCAACGTTTTCTTTGCTAAATAGTATTTTTGTCTTATATAGATCATATTAAAATGTATAAGACAATAACACTTATTTTTCCTTAAAAAAAAAAATGTTTTTTCAAAGTTCAAAAATGAATCACCATAAAACCTTACAATTTTATTGAATATGAGATTATATAATAATTAAACACATTATGTTGACTTCATGGCCAACTATAAAATATTTACATTGATGACTCACATGTACACATAGAACATTGAAATTAGTCTGAAAAATAATGTTTCTTATGATTGGGGTCGATTGTTGATGAACATGTTTAGACACATGACATTTGAAATTGGACAAATGTGAACAGCTAAATATAAATAAAGTTTGTAATCTCAATGATGATGTTTTACACTGTATGATGCATTGAAATACCCAAAAGATTTGATTGTCTGTGACACGGCTGGTAACAAATAAGATGGGACCAGGAACCATTTTGATTGTATATTCTAAGCTATGCCTATTATGTATTTTAGTAGGGGAGAGTTTCCCATTTTCAGACCTGTTCTACTTCTTCTTGCTGGACAAAAGGCTCTGGTTGAGACTGAGATACATTGTGGGGTCAACTTAGAAGGAACTACTCTATTCCCTTTATTAACACCTCCCTGGGGTTGGCGTGTTGTGTATGTGTGGCATTTCCCATTTACCCAAAACAAACCACATTATCCACACACACACACACGCACACACGCACGCACACACACACACACACACACACACACACATATTCTGTGTTTGTCTGAGAAAAGAGAGAGAGATTTGTTCTTTAGAATAATCTAGAACACCTGCATGAAAAACGTATACAACACTGTATAACATTGGGAATAGGTGTGTGTGTGTGTGTGTGTGTGCGTGTGTGTGCACGTGCGTGCGTGTGTTTGTGTGTGTGTATTGGTGTGTGGGTGCAGGGTGTAGGTGTGGATTTTATTGAGGACTGAAGTTGAATAGTTTTGAGTCAACTATATACCCTAAATGACAGTTAGAAACATTATGCACATTCATATCATTCATATTTCATTTAACCATGTTTCTCTGAGACCCCAAACAGAAAAAGTGTATAATTATTTGCAGGGGGAGTATGAAAAACTATTTCAAAACATACAAAAACATTGTAAATGAGTAGTGGCCGTGAAGTTAGGAAAAGCCTTAGAATTATCAAGCTGATTAAAACATTTTAAGAATGTTTTTTGTATTATTAAAAAGGCTCTGGAGTCTCACAGACCCCAATCAGAACATTAAGGATCACCTGTTATTATCTGTTATTATCAAAAATATGTTACAGTTATATTATTCAGAAATTGGTGGCTATTATATACTATAGCATTAGGGCCCGGTCACACCGAGATAGAAACCATTGTTTTCCTATGGTACTGGCATGCGCTTATTATGGCGTTTTCTTAGTTTTTTTTAAAGACACACATGAAAGTTGAAACATTCCTAACTTTTCAGGGCAAGCCGCGCTGTTCGTCAGTGTGACGGTCGGCCCAGGCAGCCGGTCTCTTTGGCGCAGGCAGCGCTTCTCAGTGTGATCGGGCCCTTAGGTTAAAATACTCCATCACGTATTCCCCAACACATAGGAGTATTTACCTTCATCCTGGCTTGCAGGTGTATGCTGTTCTTCTGTCAGTCTTGGCAGGTTCTACAGAGCTTGAGGGTCATTGCAAGGGTACAGGCGGGCACACATGGTTGGCAGCTACAGTATCCATGCCAACACTGTAACTGCTTTCTTCTATGCTGTCCTAAACAGGGTCACTTGACACTAGCCTTAGCCATGGTGTGTGTGTGTGTGTGTGTGTGACCCACAGCATGCTGCCCTTATTCCTGCTGAGGCCAGAAGGCTCTCAAAGCCCTGCCAGCCCCTATACAGCCCCCCTATACAGCCCTCCTATACAGCCCTCCTATATAGCCCCCCTATACAGCCCACTTATACAACCCCCCTATACAGCCCCCCTATACAACACCCCCTATACAGCCCACCTATACAGCCCCCCAATACAACCCCCATATACAGCCCACTTATGCAACCCCCCTATACAGCCCTCCTATACAGTCCCCCTATACAACCCCCCTATACAGCCCACTTATACAGCCCCCCTATACAGCCCTCCTATACAG
>JAODUK010000003.1:385051-396225 GCA_027564635.1 Typhlichthys eigenmanni | reverse complement strand
TACAGCTCTTCTAAACAGCCCCCCCTATACAGCCCCCCCCATTACATATATATCTGGAGGAGAGCCTGGGGCCCCTGAAGGCGTCATGGCACTACGCTGGTACTGGAGGAGCCTGGGGCCCCTGAAGGCATCATGGAACTACATTGGTACTGGAGGAGCCTGGGGCCCCTGAAGGCATCATGGCACTACGCTGGTACTGGAGGAGCCTGGGTCCCCTGAAGGCGTCATGGCACTACGCTGGTACTGGAGGAGCCTGGGGCCCCTGAAGGCGTCATGGCACTACGCTGGTACTGGAGGAGCCTGCAGTGGGCGGCTGCTATGAGTGAGTCCTCCTCACACCGGATCATGGAGCTCCACAAGCTGCTTGTGTAACTTGTTTATTTGGGACTGCGAGAGGAAAGTGAGTGTGTGTGTGCATGCTGCAGACTGGCTTAGCGTGGGATCACGTCATAGCGGGGTGGGGGGAAGAACTTTTTGTTCAGAGTTTTATGACAAATCGCCAATGTGCATCTTCATGCAGTCATGTGCCACTTTTAGTGTTTCTGTACCATGGGTGCTAACAGTTCACCTGCGGCTTTAAGAGGGGTTTGAGCTGAAAACGAGTACTGAGCTTTGTAGGAACGGTTCTGAACAACTGTACCCCCGTGCGACTTCGTTTATTGTTCGGTCCTGTCTCATGTAAGCTACGGCAGCAGGGGCGAACCATCACATTTGGTGCCCAGCGTGGTGGCGGTTGGTGAGCTGTCATGCTCCAACTATCCCATGGAGCTTTTCTTCTAGGTTTTTTTTTTTCCAGTACAATTTTGACTAACCTCATTTGCATCTGCTAATTAGATCCTGTTAGCATAATTCATACACACGACACCCTTTTGAAGCTAATGAATAGATACATATCCAGACAACTCGCAAAGAGCATTTAATGGGGATCAACTTAGTTGTGAATATGTCTTTCTGTGGGGAAGAAACCAACGAGAGAAGCTGTGGTGTGCTCCTGAAAACTTGCAGGGGAACAGACATTGAAACCTATACAGTTATTCTGACAGCATCCTTATGCAATGACCTGCAATGTACTGCATATAAACTCTGCTAGAAACTTCTACTTAGGATGTGGATTGACTTAAAATATTTACATGTACAGTACGCTCATCCGCTTATGCGTATATCTTATGTAAAAAATTAAAAAATAAAACAAGAAACAAAAACAATCACAGATGGTGAGATGTGGTTAATATCTGAGACACAGATTCTAGACCAGCGATCTGTGTAGATGAAAGCTATATATATGCAAAACAAATGCAATTATAAATATTCATGTGTACAAATCTTGATATGATTCATGTTATACAGCTGGATGTCATTCACTAATGCAACATTTACAGAATAAAGCTGTTTTATATAACAATCTGAAGCTTAGAGGTTATAATCTGACTGGAGTTCACAGAAGCTTTGATGGTGACCCTTATTGACATGGGCAATTGGAGCTAACATATTTTGTTTTGTTTATTATGTACAATACATTGACATGGTTTCAGTTTTGGAGTTGTGCTCAAAATATGTTTTGTTAATTTATACATAAAATGTTTTGGGGAAAAATCTTTATTTGAATATTTTAAACATCCAAACAATCCAGTATGTCTTCAGGGACCTTCTTTAAGTCTATATTTCTATGCAGGTAGAAAACATAAATAAATAAATACAAGTTTTGTTATCTACTGTAAACTGTATATACTGTCTTATTCCATCCACTTCTCTAATTGCCACAGGTTTTCTGCAATTCATATTTAAAATGTATCAGAATATTTACATGTTTAGACACAGAGTATTGGTGTAACTTTGGTTGAAACGTGCTGGTGAGTAGAGTGATGTTATTACAGTTCCTCTGCAGTCATTTTGCTCCACTTGTGATCAACTGTGTTCCCAGTGGGGAGTCTTGAATCATCTCAGCAAAGGTCTTTCTGCAGGGCCTGGCTGAGGCCCTTGTGACGCGAGAGGCTGACTGTGTGCTTGTGTATGTCTGAGCGCTGTACTGTATGTGTTTGCATGCTGACATGTGTGTGCCCATGTGTGCCCAATGTCTGCGCGCACACTTTTGGATATGCCCGGGAATGAGTGTACGTGCACTCTCAAGTCTGTGTGTGTGTGTGTGTGTGTGTGTGTGTGTGCGTGCGCTCCCGTCTGGTGTCTCCAACCGGTTGATCTTTCACATTTCGCATGGGCAGGAGGGACAGGAGGCTGGCAGGCTGTGCCCGGAGCCTGGGTACAGTACGGTTAGCAGTGCCCAGCATTCATTAGCACCTCCCAAGCTGTCTGCACTTTCACCAAGCGCTCTAGCTAGCTAACGTGTACTAGCTGGCTCCCTGCTCCCTGCACTCGTCACCCCGGTAAAGGTCTCCGCCACGCGTTGGCTCCGTTCAGCCACAGCTGAGGCCTGCGGTCTTGGCTTGGGCCACTTCAACTTTGGTCGAGTTCAGCTTAGCAGCACACAGTAGGAACTTTTCAGGGGGCTTTCGGTTACAGTACACGAGTGGCTTTTTAAAGTAGAGGTGATGGTTTACAGTAGATGTTTGCTTTAATGGATGCTTTAATTAAACAGCAGCCTACTGTTAGCACACTTTCAAGATGGTGCAATGATATCGTTGTTTTATTTGACTAAATGTTACATTTGTTATCGAGGGACCAATTGGTTTTGCCGGTATATCTTCCAAATGTATTAGGTGTTGATTAATTATACGAAAGCACATATCTTAGTAACCTAATCACTTAATCTAATTAGTTTCAATAACTTCTCAAAGACAAATGAAGAGACAGATCTCGAGAATGAGGAACTGAGAGCAGGGAGATGAGAGAAAAGAGAAGCCGAAGCCATTGACTTTCATTACAATCTGATACCAAATAACACTAAGGCCAGTATCGCTATAATACTTTCAAAAGTATTATTGTGTACACAAAAACAGAACATATGCCAAAGCTTTTAAATATAACTTACAGATTCAACTTTAAATTTCAGAGAAATCAAAAAGCTTTTGCATGCGTATTAAATAATGTAATAATAACAATTACAAATAATGCTTTGAATTGCTTCTGCCCATTGTGCTACAACAGTAGCTAACGGGCAGCATATGTTTCTCTGCATGCCTTGTCACCTTTTTAAAAGCTGTGGGAGGGAGCAGAGGAAGAAAATTAAAGTAGAAGGAGAAGTTGATCTTAAAAAACAGCAATAAATAAAGTGTTAAATATACTTCTATGTACTTATAAATATGTTTTAAATTATTTTAATTGTTTTATGTGAGGATTGGTTGCCTAAACTGCACCGTCAGGGTGGTAGCCTAAGTATCGATACTTCAGTATCAAACTGCCCATCCCTAACTGATAGAAACAAGGAATTAAAGGTAGCCTATAGTCAGCTATTGCAAGCTAAATGTAAGCTAACACTTTTTGTCAAATTCAACAAATATCTCCTCGCATTTCGCATACCGTTTTCTGTGTGTGTTGAAAAAAGAATCCGATACTTCTACACAGCGCTGGCTCTGTAGTAACATAATCAAAGTGGTGAACACAGTGGTAAACACCGCTCATATCAACAAAGCACTACACTTTGCTTCACAATGCATTTCGATGTACAGTATGATCCACCACTGCAAAGGACCACGGAGCAAAACTACCTTTTAAGCATTTAAAAGTAAATTATGTGCACCTAGTCTGCATTTCTGTGAGTAAAAGTGAATTTCCAAATGCATTTTAATGCACTTTATGTAAAAATAAAATGTTTATATTGTCACCTGCTGGCCTTGAGTGATAGTCCAGACCAAAAGCTGTTTTTTGTGTAGATGTTTTTTGATGTGTGAGACAGTGTCACGTAGGACCGCAGAGCGATACTGTTTTGATTTGAGCTCAAAGTTAGCAATTATGATGGACCCTGGCTTTAATTAATAAACTCTCCCTATGGTGTAGCTACAGCAGGTAGCTGTATCCCAAGAGAAAATTCACCTTTCCAGTCCCGTCTAAACCAGAAGGGTATCCACAGCTGCCTGCAGAATTTATGTATATTCGGAAACTACCACATTAAGTCCAATTTCTCACACAAACTCCACGACAATGTTATCACTCACTCGCACATATTTAGAAAGGTATTGCGTGTTTAGTTGCCAATATTATTGTATGACCAAAAAAAACTAAAAAATCATCATACTTTGGGATTTGACAACTTTATTTCCAGAACCAACACTGTGCATTGCGTCTACTCTCACCTAAAGTCCCAGGATAAAATGTTCCACCAATTATTAACACCTCATTTTCAAAAGTAACAATCTACTATCTAATATCTGTGGGAAACTTTTAACCTAATTTCCAAAGCATGCACAGAATAGGAGATGCTGATATATTTAAGTACCGGTATATCTTATTTATGTAATTCTCCCACTTTGGTGAGTATTTGTGTATTCCCAAGAAATCATTAAATTGTTAACTAGCTAATTAATTCAACGCTATGACTTTATGTTAGCAGTGTACCCCACATACTATACAGTATGTGAATGCCAGTACAATTACATAATCATTTACTTATAATGTGACCTTTCAAGATACAAGAACATTTTTTTAAATGATCTATCACATAAACATAGAAGGTTTTTCTTAGATCTGAGATGGGTTTAGAATTGGGGAACAAAAAAAAAAAAAAAAGAATTGGGGAACAGTGGCGAACGTTCGTGGCGAACGTGTCTGCTTTGAACTTGAATTTTGAACGATTTGCGTTAACATTCCAAAAATATTAGTCAGATAAATAAATAACTGTCAGCCTTCATCCAGCTTCAAAGTGTGTTCGCCTCCTCAAACCGCTTGCTTTTGTTCGCAAATGTTTGCGGTGAACACAATGCAAATGCAGAACTGTTTAAATATGTTTGCGAACGTTCGCAAACGTTCGCTATGTTCGCCAACTCTGAATGTAACATTAAAACATACACCAAAGAATAAAGCAGATTAAATTACATTACATTACATTGCACACCTTTAAATATAAACAAGTGTGCAAATCTGCAATAAAAAGCAGTGACAGTCTATTTGTCCTTGTTTTAAATAGATATTGTACAATATATTGCAGAGTGGGAATTCATTTGTAGGATCTCTTTTTGGCCAGAGGTGCTCTGAAGTGAATATGGGTATTTCAGTAGCTCAAGGCTAATTGAACCAACCTGTCCAATCATCTTGTTTGAGAGGTTGCAATGTTTTCACTTTGACTGATTGTTGACTCCTGACGTTCATTATTGTTCCAATAAAGAGGATTCAATTCTAAATTGAATTGTCTACACAGGTTGTCCTTTTTCAGAAGGGGTGAGGCAGGGTAGTAATTGTGAAAGTAATATAGTAATGTAATGGGTAACATAACTAATTACTTTTAATACCCAGTAACAGGTAAAGTAATATTATTACTTTTTGAAGTAGTAATGAGTAACTAGTAACTTATTACTATTCATAAAGCCATAGAGCAAGTCAAGGTTCATGTTGTACTCCCCACATTAGTCTTGCAAGCAACCATCAGGTTTGCCAGGCCTCTGATAGAATTATTAAAATATTGTTGAAATATCTCCTAATGAATTCGATATGGCATGCCAAGAAAGATTTAAATTGTTGATTTTTTTTACTAGTAATTTGTTTTTAACTTATCCATGGAACATTAATAGAACTGGATAGGACGTGCATCTGTCTCATATGCTAAACTAATTAAAGCAGTGTAAGAAACAAAACGTTGCACACTCGACATCAAGACAAATTTAGAGCTAGGCCATCAGTGTTTCCTGAACCATCACCCTTGCAATTCACTTTCACTGCTAGTCAGCAGTCACATTGTGTAGTGGTGGCAGACAGACCACTATCATTCTAGCCTGGAGCCCAACATAGATGTAGGAGGATTCAGAAGATAATACGGACTGAAGGTTTGTACCGTGGTACAGTATCATAGTGCTCATATAAAGAACACCATGTTACGTCTGTTTAGCCAGATTCAATTTAGCATGCTATGCACCGTGACAAGCAAGCCGTTTGGACGTGTCATTTAAGGCAATACAAAAAGCTACACTACGATATTCAGGAGAGGAGTTATGGCAATGCATATAGGAAACATATTTAACCACGAGCCGCATTGCAAATACACACGATGGAAAATAGACAGACAGGAGCGAGCTGTGAATCTGAAAACTAATTAACACTTACTGCATGAAAAGCCTGTCATCTTTGTTGAGTAATTTTAATGATTGTGCTCGACAGTTCCTCAGACTTGATACCCTGATTTATGTTCCCTTTGATGCACATGTTGATAGCTATCCAGGTACGTGGCTTATTTGCTCTTAAAACTATTTTGTGGTTATGGAACTTTCCTGTGGCAACTTTGTTAATTATGTATATTTAGTTTGTTTGTTAACTTTTTTAATGTAAAAATCTAAATGTTTATATATATTTCTTCACAAAAATAATTGAAAAGAGTGCACTGCGTTCTTGAACTAATTTTAGGAGCTATAATCCATATGGGACGGCATGCTGAGCCCAAGATAAGCCTTCACTATGCCATGAAAACAAACGTAGTGGGCGAAAAGAGAGAAGGAAAATTGATAAATACAGCAGCCCACGGCAGTTTTTTTCCCCCAAATGAACAATACCATCATTGTTCAGCAGGGGCTCTGGCAATGCCCAACCGACGGAGGTTGATTGTTTTCTGAAATCAACAACTTAGAAAATAGATTTTTTTAAAGTTTGGCTCCAGTTTCTCACGTGGGTAGACCAAGAGGATTTAATTAAAAGATGGAAGCAAAACATTCAAAATTATTACAAGCAGCGAATATGTATTTAATGTAATGTAATGAACAATGAATGGCTCTCAACATTTTGATCTATGACACTTAGGCATATACATACTGCATATAAAATATCAGCCTATTGTTAAATATAAAAATCAGATTTATACTCAGTGCTTTAATTAGTGTGAGAGCCACTGCTTTAAAACTACAAAAACTATTGTTTCTGCACTGACTGACAGACATAGCACTGAATTTTAGAATGACATAACCCTGAATGTCTGATTGACAGACAGGAATGAACTGTCTGTTAGACAGACATATCACTGAACCTCTGTTTGACATACATGCTACAGCAGGGAACGTCTGACTGACAGACACAGCACTGAACCTATTAGACAGACACAGCACTGAACCTGCATGTGTTTGACATACAAAGCACTGAAAGTCTGACTGACAGATATAGGACTGAACCTCTGTTTGACAGACACAGCACTGAACATCTGATTGACATACATGCTGTAGTGCTGAACCTCTGTTTGACAGACACACCACTGAACCTGTGTATTCTTCAGGCCTCAGAGTGTACCATCAGTGGACTGCCTCTCTACACCTGCAGGATACATCACGTCATTTTCTTTTCTCCTCCAGCTCAACATGAGCTGCTTCAGCAGATGCTAAATGCAAGCGGCAGCACCCCCCGGCCCCATCTCGGCAGGGCCACCCCTCACTCTGCATTCAGCGCGCAGCCCTTTGTCTGCTTTAATTGAGCCCCTGCTCCATGTAATGGTCTATTTAATGCTTATTGAAACAGAGCAAGTGCTGCAGGTTAAATACATCTTAATGCACTGCGCTAATCCCTTCATTAAAAGAGATGTAAGGCCGGTAGCGGATCGCAAGATTGCCTCCATTAATTAGGGGTTCTCTGTGCCCCATCGGGTGGCTCCATCAGGCCATGTGTCTCCTCTCTAAATGGTGGGAGAAGACGGGGAGAGAGAGAGAGAGAGAGAGAGAGAGAGAGAGAGAGAGAGAAAGAGTATGCCGGCGGCCATAATATCTACCAGTCAGAAAGAGGCCCCGGAATATTCCTTTGCTCGTTTCAAGAGGCTGCTCAAAAATATCTCTGATTTGTTGAAAATACTGATTAGGTTTGACATTTTTTTATTTGATTTTGTAATAATTGTAATGAATGAGTTACCGTTTTGTATTTGATTTATAAAAAAGGGAAAAGGGCGCATTGCAGCATACAGGCCTCACACAATGTTGTTGTAATAACAACAAAATGTGCCCCATTTACTTTGTATCCTTATTTACATTATTCATTAATGGTGTACTTTGTAAATGAACCTCTATAGATTATGAACGTTTCTTATTTATATTGTACATACAGTATAATATAATAATATACATTTATACTATTTCCAGGTCAAGTCATGAGCTCAACGTGTTAGGCTATGGGTGGTAGAGTTGGCACAGTGACCCACGACCCTGGTGTTTGGTGCTGTCTCTGTGTAGCGTGTTGGGTCGACACAGGACGTACTGCCCCAGTGTCGTCTTGTCTGGGCCCCATGCCACTCAGCAGCACACCTTGGGCTTCTCCCTTCCGTACCTACATCTATCTACGGTATGTGATGGGTCTCTTAGCCCTCCCCCTGTCACAGGTGTCGCTGTGTAGCGCCGGAGCGCAACTCGTCACTGACGCTGGGAGGCCTGCCTTTGACCCAACTGTAAACAAAGCGTAGGTTAAGTCAAGGCGGCACCTGTTGCTTTAGAAACGGACATTAACCTGTAAGGAATACGGTTATATCGCCATAGCGACATAGGACGTCGTTGCCGGGGCTCCTATAACACCAAGCCTCCCCTCCCTTCCCCAACGAAGACAATGCCTCCCGCTGGAGTAAGGGAAGGCAGATTGCGATCGTCGTTACTCTCCCACCACCCTCCATGCCTCCCCCCTACTCCCCCCCCCCTCCCCCCCCCGCTGCTGCACTCCGCTTTAATTTCCCGACACTTTGAAAGCTTTTCTCGCTGTATATTTTATCACTTTTTCTTAAGACTTGTGCTCAGCTACGCCTCAGCTGCTTTTAACACGCACAGCCAAAAAATCAAGACGACGCTCTCTCTCTCTCTTTCTCTCTCTCTCTCCCTCTCTCTCTCCCTCTCCCTGTCTCGCTCTCTCCCTCTCTCTCTCCCTCTGTCACCCCTTTCCATTTGAACGGAATTATTGGACGGAGCACGCTCAACGGAAGAATTTCGCACCGTGTTAGTAAAATGTATCTTTTCACACCTGTAAATATCGTGCTTGATCTGCCTTGTAACTCTCTCTACTGAGGAAGGCCCGCATGCTGTCGAGCTGGGGGACCACAAAATGGTCGAACTTTGCTTATACCGTATATACCGAGATTATAAATAGGTGCTAAGTTTTTTTTTTGCTGTATACGTGTGCATATATACTGTATATGAATATTGACCCATAGATAGACAGATTTAAATAAATCATCTGTACAGTATGATACGTTGATACAGGCTTGTGTCAGCATGAAGAGCTTCAAGAAAACTGTCCAAAGGTTGATATTTCTGTCTGTAAATTTAATCAAAAGTACTTTGTGAAGATTATATTACTGGAGAAAATTAGGAAGAAAACAGAAAAGGCCAGTAGGAAAAATAGATTTGCTATGAATTAATAAAAGACAACTGAAGTCAGGCAGTGTGGTTGGGAAATATTAAAATGACACAACCTTGGATTTCATTTGGAGGTATTTCTATTTAATTCCACATTAACCTTATAAGATAATGGGGGTGGGGTTATAACACGTTCGCCAAACTGTATCATGCTTGTGTATGTTCAATGTTGATAACAGATAGAGGCAAAAATAATAGAGCTATACACCAAATGTAATAATCAGTGGTCTACAGATATTGTAAAAAAAAACTCCACTGTTACTGTCCTACCGTACAGTATATTCTATACATGTGAGTGTGTGTTTCGAGTGTGTGAAAGATGGCTGATAAAATGAATGCACGTCAAATATCATTTAATTTGTAACGGCCACGTGTATAAATATTCACCATGTTCGTTGCAGGGAAGGATAATAAACAGCAACGGATGCCGGCCCCTTAATTTGTCATCACATTACCATGCGGTTGGTTAACATTATGTGATTGAAGTGTGACACAAAGTTGCTATGTTCTTTTTTTTTTTTTTTTTTTTTTTTTTTACAGAGTGATAAGATGGAAGAATGCAAAAACATATTGGTGAATTTGACAACGTGCATTACCTTACAATCGCTTCCTATAAATGTTATGTAATGCGCTGCTTGAAGGAATTACATATCTGCTTGATACATTTTCCTATATCTTAGGTTTCTTGTACTGACACTATGCAGGGAACAAGCTTTAGATGTGGCATTGGCTAAGGAGCTTTCAAAAACAAACACTGAAAATAAAATTGCTTGTACGCAAAAACAAATATATTAATTACACAAGAAAAGGTGTACTGCAGAAGATTTGAAACATGGTATTATATCAAGTGCAAAATGTCAAGTTTATCCCACAACATATTTTATACATTGACAAATGTCCTTGACCCTGTACCTACATGCAGTAAGCATTTACCTCTTTAGAGTTTATGCTGACATCTAGTGGTGTAGATTGAAGAGTGGAAATCTGCAAAGTACTGCACTGGAACAAGTATCGCTTTTGCCGATTGTGTGCCATTTAAAATCAAGTGTAGGGTTTGGTGGCGCAATAGAGACACTGCTAGTATACCTCAAGATAGCAACATCAACATGTGACTCACTCAACAACACTGCAGACAGAGCAGCAGAGGTTGGAGCAGTTGGAGCACTGCCTGCTACAGGAGGAGCAGGTTGGCCGGTCACACTGGGAGCAGGGTGTCCGGACACCCTGGCTCTTCTGGCAAACACAGCATCCTGCCGGACCCTCTGCTGTACCTGGACATCAGGTATGCAAGGTATACATTCAGTTCACTATGCATGCAACCATTCCAAGCAAATTAAGTAAGCATTATTGCAGTTTGAAGCCACCTAAACCTGTGTGGATATGTAGGATACATAAACAGGAAACCTTTAATGATCAAATTAAACACATTACTCCCTTAATGATATATAGATGATGATAACCACACACGGACAAGACAGAAATAGGAATGTTAGAATTGCATTGCAAATATGTGGTGATAACATTGCTTGTGCTCTGTCCTGTTTCTAGACTACAGCTTTAACTTCAGCCCACTTAGGAGAGGGACTGAGGAACGGTTAAGGTAACGGTGAGACATGTGTTGTTTCCAAAGTTATGATGCAACTACTCCACTTGGGCAATCTAATGACAAACAATTGAATGGAAAGTAAAAGGATACTTTCACTTTTA
>JAODUK010000003.1:360590-383526 GCA_027564635.1 Typhlichthys eigenmanni | reverse complement strand
GCAGTGCCCAACCTCTGCGCCGCTGATTTCCAGTCGCTACTGAGCGTCGTGACCCTCTCTCTCTCTCTCTCTCTCTCTCTCTCTCTCTCTCTCTCTCTCTCTCTCTCTCCTTCTCTCTCTCTCGCTCTCTCTCTCTCTCTCTCTCTCTCTCCTTCTCTCTCTCTCGCTCTCTCCTCCTGCGTCTCCTAAGCTTCGTTCCTCCTCTCAGTTTTGTGTGCAGGCCATGAGTGGCCAGCGGACCATAGGTGTGTTGTAAATGGGGAGACGCACACAGCAGTAATTAAAGCGGCAGGGGGCCTTGTATGGACCCCTGATGCACCCCTCCCTCCATCAAACCCACCCTCCTCCTTTTTTCAATCCCGTCCGCCGAATTGATCATTGTGCGGGGCCAGTTTTGCCCCCGGCAGTTTTGTCACTTTCCAGTGATGCCTTTCAGAGAGGCAAGTCCCGTGTCCTGCCAGCACAGCTACCAGTTGGGGCCAATCGCTGTCTTCACACCAAACTCACTCCCTCTACTAATAAGCCTTGCATTTAGCCGCACGCATGCTAACTCCTTTTCAGACGTATAGAGCGCTAACGCACACACACACGCGTGCATGCACGCACACGCGCACGCACACACACACAGACACTCAAGCACACAAACCACAAAAGCCACTTCCAACTGGACTGGGACCCTCGGAGCTGTGGTGTCCCCCCTGCCGTGATTCTGTCACTTGTTTTCTGTGCCCCTCATTTCTACACCCTCCGCCCCTCCCTCTTCCTCCCCCACCCTCCCCCCGGCTCTCCAAACAAGCCCTAATCTTCCCATCGCCTCATCTTTTCCCACCTGCCCCTTCCGCCGCTAAGAAGGCACCGTCGTGTCGAGGCGCCGCTCGGTGCGGTGAGTCACGGGCGTTACCATCTCAGTGATAGTGGCTCCTTTGCCCATTGCGTCCGTGAAAGCAGGACACTGCCACAGTTAAGTGAGCATAAGCTTTCTGTAACCTCTGCTAGCGGTGCGTGAGGGGCTCTGGCGCGATTGCCAAAGATGCACACAATTGCACACCTCAAAAAAAGGTGTACATGGCATTTTATTATGAGAATGTGCCGATAAATCAACACGATAAATACCCTATCTTAGAAAGAAAGTCATAATTAACCGTAACATGAGTGGAAGAGTTACATATATATCGTCTTCACGATACTCTAAAAAATATAGTAGGCTACTGTACTGTAATATAGTACTTGAGCATATAAATGAAAGCCACCCATATCCATGATGAATGAGAGAATTACACCAAAATGTGTTTTTATGGATGTTCAATTATTGCATCAAAGGCCACGTAAGCAGAGGTGTTTTGTATTGATTGGTTGTTGTGATATGCAATGGTTGTGTGTGTGGCTAACCCTTGCCTTGTGCTCAGTATAGGCTTGTACAACCCATAGGGAATGTCTCTCACTTTAGCTGATAGCTCTTATTTGAAATGTACCCTCTCAAGACACAGTGGATCCTCCCAGGAAGTGCAATTGCAAATTGTATATTTTGCACACAGATAACTCAGTATTAGTGGGGTTTATTTTTTGGGCACGGATATACTAGATGGAGATTGATTATAAACAAGCGCAGTTGTGAAGTATACAGTATTGTCTGTGTGCCTGTCATTTGTAGCTTTTGGTCAAATGTTGAATATATAAACAACACAAACGTCACTATACCTTATCGTATAGTTTAATAAGGGCGTACATGAACAAACAGTACAGGTGAAAGTAGAATGTTAGGTGTGATAGGAGGGGGTGTCAGATGTTACCCCTTAGCCAAGCATCGCTATTGTCTTTACCATTATTAGGTTACTAATTATCCTGATTAAAGGTGTAGTCAACAATGATGGAGAAAGATTGTCATCATTGGAGATCAACGTCAAAACATAAACACCACTCCCATCGTGTCATTCAGCGATAATCGCTAAGCCACCTTTAATAAAATCTTTGCTAAAGTATTTAGGAACGATGTATGTTTAACATTACCACTTCATGTTGCCACAGTAACTGTGTTTTCTGCATAGGGGGGGTGTAACATGAACTGCGGATACCAATGGCACAGAGTGGCCCATTCCTCTAGATACACCCCAAACCCTGGTGACGGCTAAAGATGCACTGGTGTGGTGCGTGAGCTCGGTAATTAAAACAACCGGGCTGAGGTGTTTTAACATGGCCTCGCTTTCCCTCTCCGGGCCGAGCACGTTCTACTTCCTGCTCCCGCTTATCTCTTTAGACTCCCTTGAGTATGGCGTTTTACATTTCTGTTTGTAAAACTGTCAACACTTCTACTGGCTGCACTAACGTGTGAGTTAGCGCCGACAGAGAGAAGGGATTGCGAGTGAGACAGAGGCAACTGCATGAGATCTTGCACATTCTCAAAGTGGAATATTTTTTCACTACCCCCCCCCCCCAAACACCACCACCACCACCCCAGACCCCCACCCACCAACCCACCCCAAACGAGGCCCTGATGTTTGAGCGTTTTTTTTTTCTTTTTCTCCACCCTCACAAAAGGCTTTGTGTGTTTTATTTCTTATGTTTGTTATGCTCATATTGAACAACAATGCGGTGATAATGTTTTGGTGTTTTTGTATTAAAAATGTGATATGTGAAAAACATTTGATTACTCTTAAATGTGAGCTGTGTTTGTGAGAATTATTGCATTCAAGGCAATAGTGCAAAAGGCTTCATTCATCAAGGGCCAAGGGAATTAAAGAGGATATCAGAAAAAGGAAAGAAATACCATGGCATTCAACTCCACAAAACTAAATAACAGCTTTGAAAATTAATTGGATTAATGTGTGGGGCTGAAATGTATATGGAATTTACACCTGCCATACTGCTCTCAAATCAGACATCACCCGACATCGTTAATAAGTACCTGGGGGTAATGGTGGCATTTTAGGATTGGGAAACAAATGACGACAGCAGAATCCTATGTCTATCCTATGTCTTCTATTGCACCATGAGTTCAGACATTGATGTACACACACATAACACATCCTTTATAACATGTGGTGTACTTCACTTTTAAATTACACGGTCGATCATTGGAATTGAAAACTGTGGGAAGTGCCACCTACACTTACAATGACTGATAACACAATCATTATTTTCCACAAAAATCCTTATGTAACGTCCTATCCTTATCCATTGTTGCTTCTATATTTTTCAGAGACAGTTATGTTATTATTATTGTCTTAGTTTGTTATTATTATTATTTTTCCTTTTTTTATGGATAGGATAACTGGATTGGGTATAAACGCATGTACACTGCACAATGGCATAGAATCGTGCTCACACTGAAAACACTTCCCTTGGGGTGATAAGAGGTAAATTCACATTTTATATTTCACATACTCAGCCTCCGCATTGAGATTTTTTTTACCTTGTTTGGCTTTAATTTGCACCTCTGTTTTGCAACTGCGAGGGGGGAATTTGGCTCCCCTCCCATCGGAGTAAATACTATTGGCGGGAGAACATTAGCTCATTATAAAGGCCACTGTAATAATCTGTGTACCGAAGGGCTCGGTTGGAGCCTCCACTTTGGTCTAAAGCATTGGAGGCTCCCTTGTCAATAGCATGACAGTCACTTCATTATAGCTTCACAAGTCTGCTATTTATTAGCTATTGGCCACTCTATCATGAGAGAGCGAAGGGCTAGATGTGAAGATACCTAATTCAAAGAAGCACTAATGTGTAAAAATGTAATTTCGTATTGCTGTGAAAAAAAAACAACAATGCTGGGCTAGATATGTAATTGTTTGACTTTTAATACAAGTACCAATAATACTATGCACTTACTGTACAAATAGGCATTGCATGGTTATGTGGCATACACTTAGAATTATCCTGTAGTGGTTTTGCAATAAGGGGAAACACAAATGTGTTAAAAGACACATGCACATATATAAAGTGTACATGATCATTAAATAATAAACTGCTCATGAACAATAAACCAATACATTGTCGTAAACTTTGTACAATTTGAAATAAAACATTTTGTGGTTTGCAATTATGCACCTGCATCTATATGCATCTGCTCGCTTGTTTTAATTAAAAGATATATGAAATATTCTCAGTTGAATTCAGTTGCTAGTTATATGTATAATGGATTTGTTTTATTAAACGAGCTGGCTGTACAATCTGCAGAAATACCACTGGTTTTAAAGCTACAGTGAGGTCAGTGCTGGGTATACATGACCACGAAGAGAAGAAATACATTTTTACTACAAAACACATTGGCTCTTTACGTCTATACAATCTTACCACTATTTGTCAATAAAAAAAAAAAAGTGTAACTGAAATATTCTGCAATCATTGAGCTTCTCAGAAAAGCACAATTTTTTAGAGCGCTAACACCTCTGAAGGCCAGAAAGTGTGAACTCACAGACGACAGCGCACAAATGTAGAGGCTAGGAGCCAATTATAGTTACACCAAATGTTGAATATGACTTTCAAAAAACACATTTAAGAGAAGCTGTGAGATATTCACTCACACCAGTAAATGCATGGCTAACCACAAGGAAATGAACAAAAGCAAATTAAACAAGGCAAGGAAGGAGGAGTAACGTTAAACAACCAAAGATTACCTTTACTAATTTGATACATTCATTTAATGGCTTTTTACACGATGTTGTCAAACAATGGAATGTGAAGGCGTTTTGGTTTATCAGACACCTTCACATTTGTCACCTTAGAGAACCATGCATGGTAAATCAAACAGTAGTCCTGCAAAATGGAAACTGAAACCTACATTAGCGGTGGCAAAATCCCCTCAAACCCACCCCCAAACACACACCCGCATCCAAACGCGCGCACACGCACACACACACACACACACACACACACACACACACACACAAGCAAACAGAGAGAGACGGCACGAGACCCCGTCAAACCCCTTTCACATGTAATGATTATTCCCCTTCATTAAAACTGCTTCTAACCCTGTTAGGCTGGAATAGACTCGCTACGGGTAATCGTGAAAACACTTTTAATCAACGCACGTCAACAGCAGAGACCTTGCTAGAATGCATTCACTCCAAATAAAGGCGGCCTCTTTATAAACAGGCACAGCAAAACAGCTAAGACCCTGATAGAACTCCTCACACTCCTCATGGCGAAAGCTTACTGTGAACATCTCCTGACAGCTCCTTAGCCCTTGTTAGGGAGAAGCACTTCCTAATGATTTAACCCGGGTTGGAAACAACATGCTCAAAGTAAAATATACACATAAACTCTATATCATAAGAGTACTGTACTGTACATACAGAAGATTAAAGAAGCTTGTGAGCTACAGTATGTTGTGTAACTATTGGATGTGAAATCAACTGCTGAATGTATGCTTTGTCTATGTGCATGGTAGTGTAGTGTACTTTGAGTCAGTAAATTATAGACAATGTGCATTATTATGAATTATAGACAACTATGGCATACACTATAACATTCACTACACACTACCTCATATGTTTTGGTTCACCTTATCATAATTTAATAATTATTCTTTAATTATTAAATCATTTATTCGTCATAACTTTTACTGTACTTAAAGTATTATCATTCCATTTGTTATGTTTACATCTATGTGAGCTGTGAGGATTTCAGAATTTACACGGGTATATTAATTTCAAGAAACCTTTAATTAATGCCTGCATTTCGTTGCACATACAGACATATACTGTACTATATGCAATTAGGTGCATGCACACACATAAACACACACACACACACACACACACACACACACACACACGCACGCACATGCACAAACACACAAATTCACAGTCCATGGGCAGTTGACACAGTTTGTCAGCGGTCTTGTCTTGAATATGCATTCAGAACAAAAATATAGAACTGAAATGTTATAACAGTAACTCACTCTGTGGTAACCATACAGTAAATATTGGCAATAAATAAATCACAAACATGCACACTTTACTGCATATGTTGTGTTGTAATGTTTCCAATTTAATATCCCTTGTTTAACTGTTTTTTTT
Source organism: Typhlichthys eigenmanni (assembly GCA_027564635.1). Taxonomy (NCBI): domain Eukaryota; kingdom Metazoa; phylum Chordata; class Actinopteri; order Percopsiformes; family Amblyopsidae; genus Typhlichthys; species Typhlichthys eigenmanni. Next base: position 377,506 of record JAODUK010000003.1, on the reverse strand, counting down.
AAACGTATTTCATTGTTACTTTGTTACCAACCATTACATATTTCAACTTGTGAAACAAAAAAGAGATTAAATAAAATTACTAAAAGTCAGAAGGCTCAGAGGCGTGTATTTTATTCGATGATGCAGCAGCTGTCTTTTGTGAGTGGTGCGGAACTTTGGACATTGATCTGAACTGCGACTAAGCTGTCAATCATACTGCCATGCCAATAGTGGGCGGGGTTTGAGTCATGGTTGAGATGATTTTGACAGGTATGATTCACTGCCAAAGAGCAAGCAGTGTTAAACACACACACGCACACGCCTACACCCCATAGAACTATGCCACACACACACACACACACACATACGCACCTACACACAGACATATATATAACATTTTTGACTTACTACTAATATCAAGTCCTTGTTGACAAATTGTCATGCTCACACAGTCTCTAGTTTAATATTTAAGCCACATTTAGTCAAACATCTGACCTCCATATATAACGCCTTTATCTTACTGTATAAGGACTAAACAACACTTACATACCAATAGGGTCACAGTGTCATTACAAACTCTCTCTCCACTTCAGCCCTCTTTATGTATTCTGCAGGATTACTGTATTCCTGAGTGTATCTGAAACAAGATGATTCCCCAGGTGTAGTCAATCTTCCAGCCCGGGTGTGAGAAATATGGAGGGCTATAGGTGCTACTCTATAATAAGGCCGGACTGCTGCACATCAGCTCTGTGCGCTGAGATGTTCTGGTAACAGCCAAATCTTGAGTTCACACGCTGCTTGCTCCATCGCCCACAGCTACGGAGCCGGCAACCACCTCTTAATTCGTCAGGTGTCTCCACAAAGGGTGTGTTAAAGGCCTTCACAGCCAGTACATTGACACTGACAGTGTACACACTCTGGATAGTGATGTCTCCCAAATGGGATCACAATGATCGGTTGGCATTAGGACCTTAAAAAAACTGGCTTTTACAGTATATATATATATATATATATATATATATATATATAAAAAGTTGAAAACATTACTTACTTACATCTTGCGTCTGTAAATAAGTTAAACATTTGTACATCGGTTTTTAGTGATAGCTTCAGCATGCGTGACATGAGAGATGTGTGTGACATGAGAGGTGAGAGATGGCTATACTGTACCCCAAAACCACAGTTTGTAGACTCTCTAGGGAAGCATGTTTCATAACCTTGAAGCAAAGGCCATAGCTTGTGTGCTGTTGTTGTTGTTGTGATGAATGTTCATTTCCTACAGATCTCATGTAATTTGTACTTCAGGAAAATTCAAAATACACATAGGCTACTACATCTTTTTTATTTTAAGGAGCATTTAAAACTACATTTAATAAACAAATCTGTGTAATTAGCAAAGGATGCCTATAGTTCAGCTCTTTGCTTATTAACACAAACCTAATCACATTTAATATATCATGTATATTTGGAGACACGTGAACTGCAAACACTACTAAAATTATAACAACATATAAATATAATAATAATAATAATTATTATTGTTATTGTTGTCGTTATTCTATACAAACAAAATATTGATATGGTACACATACTTTTCTGTCTACAAATTGTAGACATTTTACTTCTGAAAATTATGAGCAAAATTTTAATATAATATGGAAAATGAATTCGGTGAAATAAATACAATGTATTCACAACCATATACTATAATTCAGAAACTTTAAAGACAATGCTAATAATTTATGGTTATTTTTCAAACGAAAAGAGCCTGAGCTTATATTGATTCAAAGTCTCAAAGTGCCCCCTAGTGGGCATTTTATGGCTCTGTGCTCAACTGAGTCCGGTGGGCTGACGGCTCTCTCTCTAATAAGGTCTTGGCCATTCATTGTGCTAATTGGGGTATATTTTCAACAGGGGATCATGGAATAACACTCCGTGTCAAACACAGTTGGAGAGCATTAGCTGTTTCCTGCACTTTAAAAGGCTGCTAAGAGACTGTGAGCAGAAACTGACCTCTTGGTACATTGCACCTATTGTAAAGTGGTGGTTTGACAACAGTGACAATACAAAGCAAACACAACTATTCAAGCTTTGCTTAGAGAAAATTAGGCTGATGTGAATATGAAATAAGATGCTGCTTGGCTCAAGGTAAGTATTGTGTAGGCCTAGCGCTTTTGGGCATCGTGAGATAATGTTTTTATCATGCAGATATTTAATGTATTGTTTATTTTTTCAGTGGTGTAGCCTGTTGTGTTCTTGTTATTAGCATCTTGGTCAATCCCTCTCTGTTAGCATATTAGCTCTCATCATTTTAGACATTGTTAATATTCAAATTCAAACTACAAGGAGAGCACCTGTTGGCCTACATCCATTCCTTCACCACCATCACCGGACACTAAACCTTCCCCCCTCTCCTCAGTATCTCGACCCCTACGTCCCAGGACCCAATCCTGGCATTCCGGGCCCTCTGACTGCTGTGGGGAAGTAATTACCGGCACAACCGGAACAACAATATCCAGAAAACATCTGCCATCGCCGGCTGGGGACAATAACATGCCTGACTGTGTTTATCTCTGCTGGCTTCAACAGAGAACGGCCGCCCGACCACCCGGCAACGCCGTGGAGCCCAGGCAAACAGGCTGCAACTGCTCCCAGCAGTGTCCTGCTCCAACCGGCTTTAAACAATCCGTCGGACCGCCTGTCTATCCACCTGGCCCGTCTATCTGGCTCTGTCTGTTGGCGCCCTTGATTTTGGTGGACTCCCTTCTGCTCAGATGATATGGCACACAGCAAGCCAGATAGCATGCCTCCTTCATGCCTATAGCTTAGATAGATGACCTCGCATTTGAAAATAGATAATGATAAATAATTAATTAACAATGACACAAGATATTTAAAGCATTTCTGTTGTTGTGGGCTCATCCTGCATAGCCTACATGTTTATGCACTTAATCAGAACAGCCGCAAACAACCAGCAATTTGAGTATTTCGACTTTTGTAGTGAAAATATAGAAAATTCCAAATGACAAGTGCAGTATAATTTGTCAAATGCTCTGGACTTCTTGTACACCTATAGGCCGAACATTACTGTGCTTTATGAACTTATGTTGCCACCTTGTGGATGGTTTAGAAGTTAATCGTTAAAATATTGTTATTATTAATGTCCTGTTTGCAATGATGGTGTGGTGTCAGCTCCAGACAGCCCTTAATTACAATAATATAAAATATGTATTTGCTTGTTTTGGTTTAGTTTTGAGATATATATGTTGGCATATATGGTTTTGATTATTATTAATAAAATGTTAAAGTAATATATTCAACATTTATCTATTAAACTCATAACCCTAAACCCATTGGTCTAAGATATTATACATAAAGGTATCAGTAAACAATTAAATTAAATCACAGGTCACTTTTTAACCTATTCTTGTACTCTATCCTACTGTACAGCATTGTGAGCAGAATAAGGTATAGGCTACACAGCTACAAGACGTTTATGTAGCCTATATGTATAGGCCTACTAATTTAGGCCTAGTTTAAAAGGATTTATTTGATTAACTAAAGCATTTACTTTTATATGTTTAAAACAATTGTCAGTTATCACCCACCACCACACACCCTCATGAGTCATGACAATACCGCTATTAATACACCAATACAATACAATAATTCTCTGGTAGGCCTACTGGAGCATAATCGAGGACCTGCGGCCCCTCCCACCGCGATGACGCTCCACGGAAACCGGAGGTCTTGAAGAGCACGGCGGAACAATTGGTGGGCGGGGGTGGATGTTTGACAGCTCGTCATGACAGCAGCAGCAGCAGCAGCTGCAGTTTGTGTGGTTGAACTTCACAGTGTGGTCCGCGGTGACTGGCTGGTTCTCGTTGTTGCTGCAGACCATCTACCTGTTTGAACGGAATAACTTCCCCACTTGTCTTGATGCTTAATCTATGAGCCGGTTGTGGCTTTCCGCGGCAGTGCAACATCAGTAAAGCAAGTTATGCTACCGCGTCTTCCTCTTGATATGCTTCTGACATAACGAGGAACGCACAAGTGACAGAGGTATTTCGGCATTCTCTAGCGAATTCTTTATGACAGAAAGGTGCTGCTGTGCTGTGCGCTGCGTTGCGTTGAAGTGAAACGTGCTGGCGTCGTAATCTACTCCACTGGTGTAACGTACGCGAGTAACGCCGTTACAACAACTCGCCTTGTGTTTTTTTTTTTTATTTAGTCTACAACGTTAGGCAAAATTGCTAATCGGTAGGCATACTCGGTATTGCTAGAGGTGTGTCACTTAACGCTAGTCATTTAGGTTTAGGTTACGTTTAAAATCCCCAAAGCCTAATTTATGAGTAAGTGATTGGATGTCAACTAAAGAAAATAATCAACTTTTTAATAGCCCATGTGCTAACATTGGTTTAGTAGGCTATTTAAACTGACACAATATAAGAAGCTATAGTAGCCTAGGCAATACACGACAGGACATGTGAGCAGTCCAGCTTGTCTCGGTGAAACAACTGCATATTCAGTGAATTCACAAACAGTGGCAGCTTCAGCTGATACCTGTCTGTGATGCTGCCCAGTAGCCTATTTTTTTAATAGGCTAGGCTGCTCTTGATTTATAGGCTACAGCTTACCTAAATAGGCTACATTATTAGTAAGCTCCTATATGTTTATTAAACAACTATCCCTAAATTGAAAACAATGTTATGAAATAAGCAAATCAGAGCTAGCCATAATATTTCACACAGAGTTCACATAGACGTTTTAAAATTGTTCTTTCCATGAGGTGAAATTTCTTTAATTGGGTTTGGCTCTAACTGTTTCTCGAGGGGACTGAAGAAAACACACTCAACTCTGCTGTCTGCCACACTGACACTGATGCAATAAAACTTTCTCAGGGAAAGCATAACAAGCTACAGTAGACTCTGATGTGTGAGTTTTGTGACTTTTGTTATACGTAAATAAATCAAAAGCAAAACTGCCTCAGAAGTTACAGAAAAGAGATGTGAGGCGTACATCTTGACTAATATGGCTATTTACTGTACATGTATGCTTGTTTACAACATAGGGGTTAATAAACGTTATTCTAAAGTCAAAATTTGCCTTTGGATTTAATATAAACATTGTCATTGCTATTACTGAGGTTTATTTCAGAAAATATTCATTGAAATAAAAAATAGATGGAATATGTCCTTTAAATGTGTTAAACTAAGTTATGTATGCACTAATATTAACAATTACAAATTAAACATTTCTCGATACAGTGTCCGACTGACACAGTGATATGAATTATATTTTCATTGCAGAGGTTTTGTCCGCACATGGAAATATAATATTGTGTTTGCAATGTTGTGGTCACAACAACCACGCCTTCCCCTGCCTCAGCCTTCCTTCCTCTCTGCTCTACCCCTCTCTCCAATCTGTTCAGATGGAGGTTCAGAGTGGCTCTCAGCAGCCAGAGTCCCGCCCCCTGGGCGCTTCCCTGTCGGGGGCCAATCAGCCGGCAGAGTCTGAGGACGGACAGATGGACGCTTGGTGCAGGCCCTCCGAGGATAACCACAGCAAGGACACTCGGCCAACCAGCCAGAAGGATGACAGAAAGGTAAGTCTTTGATGATGCCAAATTTGCCCTGTGTGTGTGTGTGTGTGTGTGTGTGCGTGTTAGTTAAATGATGCCATTTGTGTTTCCTAAGTGCTATTTCTACATTAGGTAACTTTCTGACTTCAGATGGAAGAGTGCCTGGACTTGAGTTTGAGCTGTGTAGCTGCTAATGCTGCTGTTGTAAGACAATAATCACCATTGCTGTTGCATCGGGGGTATTGCCATTTATTTCCATGATGGTAATTGCAGGGAATTTAATGTAATCTATCACTGGCATGACCTTTTGTTTCGGCAATGCTCCTCTTTGCATGCAAAATTGAAACTTAATGGCGGCCTTTGATCTTCCCCGTTGGATGTTTCAGTCGAAAACCATGTGCTGTTGTGTTGCCATGAGAACAAAACCGACTCATATACGTGCATGGCGCACGTCAGCAAGGCATTTGTACATTGAAATCTGCTTACAATTCCATTCAGACCTAAAGTGGCTCATAGACTCTTCATGCCTGAGCGCAGAGTCTCAAAATATTTCACCTTGCTCTCCATCTTGGCGCCATCTCCACATATTCAGAGTGACAGTGAAATCCTCTCCGGCTCGCTTCCATCTGCGGGATGTCAATCACACTTCTCGGGCAGGAGGCTGAACGTCTCTGCGTCAATCACTGAGTGAGGCTCAGTCTGTAGGCCTCAGAGCGGAGTGGCGATAACTCTAGGGTAAACACAGCAGATAGTGAAGGCATACAGTAGATGATTCGCCCAACTGCTACTGGCACCACTGAACGGGGCTCCCACCATGGCGTTTGCCGTCGGCTTCTGCAGCGCGACATAAGTTTCGAGCAGACAGCAATCGGCACAAACTTTGTCACAAGTCAGTGTCCCCCCCCCCCCCCGCTATAGCTATGTCTACGCTGGGTGTAAAGGACTGTGAAATGTGACAGCGCATCACCCTGAAACCTTTGAACACTGTAGCTGTTTTAGGTATTGCGTCAGCCTGTGAACCTTTTTACTCATACAATGGTTTTCTATATCATTGTGGGATAGGACCCCATCTTCTTTCACCCACCCATAGGGTGTTCAATATGTATTTGGGGGTGGGGATGACTGGGGTCGACCGCAAGATCATTTCAAGGTGAAATAATCTTTTTTTTATCTTTTTTTTTTTTTTTTGTGCAGACTTTTTATTTGTTATTGTTGTATTTCATGTTGTTAATATATATATATATGTATGTTATTATACCTTATTTTGCTAGTTGATATTATTACTTAAGGAAGTCCTAATTGACGATAGGAGCTTCTCTTTGTGGCCATGGCTGAAAAAGTTTGAGAACTTCTTCATTTCCTTGGAAAGCACTGATTGTTTGATTTGATGCCTGCAAACACTGTTCAGTCTGTGCAAGAATGGGTACTGAGAGGGATCTAGCCTGTATACTGTATGGCACTCCAAACAAACAGCAAGGAATGTGGAAGGGAAGAACTGGAGATTATCCACCACCTGTCCCATTTCAACAGACAAGAACGGTCATGGTTTGGAAGGTGGTTCGTTTCAAAGGTAACATTAGCATAACGAAGGTAATTAGGCAGTGCTTCTCTCTGATTAGCTGGTCATCTCTCCGCCCACATGTTGTCACTTTTGTCAGTTTTTTTAATTTTTTTATATGAATTCAATGCAGTGTGATTTGTGAAGCCTCTGAATGACAAACACCTTGGTATGTTGTCTCATACAGTAGGTGTCAGAACGTGCGCCACGGAGGGCCGACAAGATGAAGGTTTTCATTTGCGCCCAAACAAAGATGTTCTAATTGGTGAAATCTGCTGAAGCGACGGGCTTCAGTGAAAGCCTGAACGCCGTCGGACCCCCCATCGCACACAGAGCTGTGTGGCTTTGATCACCTTGGTACATAAAGTTTCATTCGCTTTGATTACATTGTAAACAAGGCCTCGTCTGTCTGTGTGACTTAGACTGTTGATGGTGGCGCATTATGAAGCAATGAGGCATTAAGACCTTCACTCCAGTGGTTCTTTGTTTCTTTTTTGTCTTCAAACTAGCTCACCAAATAACATCACGCCATTGTTCCTTGCCTCACAATGGGCAAACGAGTAAAAGCCTCTGTGTGTGTGTGTGTGTGTGTGCGTGCACAGTCAGCAGTCAAGCTAAGGAGGCAAAACCAACACACCCACAGCAATTTATTGAAGACAGCCCTGGGAATGTGCTTTTCTGCGCTATTCCTTGACTATTGACGGCGATATGGCGTCGCCTGTTGCAACATAATTTTAAAGTTATTCGTTCGGTAGCCTACTCAGAGGGTTTTTTTGGACCCGAACTGGTTTGCGTCTGTTAAAAAAAAATATATCTATCCACGGTACTTCTCGGGTACGGGTCTGTTTTTCGTCGGGGCCGATCGGATCTCAATTTATAAATTGCTTAATTTCTGCAAATTGGGTCGGGTGAAAAATGCTTTGGTTAATTTCGGATCAGGTCCAATTTTTTGGACCCGTGAAGACTTCTATTGCGTGCCTCTACCATGGCACATCCAGCAGGCTGGAGGGCCGTCTTCGTCGGCTGCTGTGTCATTGATTAGCCTGGAAAGTTTCTTAATTTCTTCTTTCATCAAGCCGCCATCGATGGACACTCACCTCTGCACCACCCTATTTCTATTATTCTCGTTATATAGTCGGATAAGGCTCACTGTGGCTCTTTGGAGCAGCTGTGGCCTCAGTATAATGTTAAATAGGGAGGTGGGGGCTGTTTGAAATCCCTCCCGGCGAAGGCGAATCTAGCTAACCTCACAGTTTTGTTTTTTAAGTGCAGTAACTGCAACATCTTTCCTCAAGTCAATGAGTAATCATGTTAAATCATTGTGAGTTCAATATTGACCAAAATATGCGGGATTAGTATTATTTATTTCCTCATAATGGAATAGAAGGGGACACGTGGTTATTTGTGCACCCTTGTGGTTGAAACCTGAAGCTGCAAAAATGTTGTTGTGGTAAGAAACTGCGACATGCCCTGCCAACTGCGAAGTGTCTCACACACTCGGCTGTACCTCCCAAGAGCTCCTATGGGTTCAATCTGGTCTCGACCCTATCCTTTTCAGCCTAGAGTCTGTGTTAATTAATGCAATTAGTTCATTTGTAACCAGTGATGTATCTTGCTATGACAGTTTGGAATTGCTTTTCTCTGTGTTCTTGTGGCTTGGGAATTGCCTCTATAGACTAAATTTGATTGCTCAATTTTGTAATGAAAACACGCTGTCTGGTTTAATAATTTCATTGCCTTGTAAAGCACTTTATTTGATGGAAATTGATTTTAAGATTTAAAACGTTATATAAATAAAGTTGATTTATCTCTGCCAGAGATGCTGTAATTTAATTTATTCAGTCAATACTGATAACCATTAAAGAGAACCTACCACACCAAGACAGTGGTATCTACTGTACTACAGTTTGGGACAAATCTCATACTCAAACTCATACGTCATACTGAAGATCTAGGGGTGATTCTGTAGTATCTCCTACAAAGATAAGTTTTTTTCTATATTAATCTTAATTCATGAGTAGAATAGGTATTATGCGTGTGTACAGTATTAAAACACAATATAACAGCCTGTCTGTCTGTTTTGTTATACTGTACACAAACCAAAGAAGCGTGATGTGGACAGTTTGTTGAAAACCCTCAGGTAAAAGTGAGGTGGAGAAAGGCCACCACAGAGACGATGAGCTTTAACTGATACTCTGCCCCCCTGAACCATCCCTTTCTCACCCTGACCATTGCATCAATTTACGAATAACGCGCCAATGCTAATTAATGTACACGAAAGCTAAAACCACCCCATGGGGCTTACAGTCAGACGAATCCTCCACTGTGCTCAGTTTGCGCTCATTATTTCTCGATTGGCTTTGTTGAAAGCTCTTTGCCCAGCCTTGGCCGAGCACCCTGCACCACCGCCATAGTGCTGATCTGAAATATTGCTCTAATTGGTGTCGCACCAGCCCAGCTGACCTTTAACTCATTAACAGCACTGGGAGGCAGGCATCTGCATGCACCGAGTGTGAGACCACACAGAAGTTTTAGCCTGCTGATTCGTCACTTTTCCTGATTGTCCCCTAATTTAGTCGTGTGCTCGTAAAGCGTCCTTGTGTGATTGCTTGTGTCGGTTCGCCCGTTTGCACGCGCACCTCTGTGGCACATACATGCTGCTGTTTCCTTTCTCAGTCTGACAGAAGTTATTATGTTTTTTATTTTTAATGTATGTAAAAGAGAGCGCTCTGTTGAGAGCACCGGTAATGGGTGTTTTCCTTCCATTAGGAATGACTCGTAAGGAATTGAGGTTTTAGGCGTGGAGTGGAATTGTTACACCAGTGATTATATCAACTGTATTTGATTACACAGATGAGAAACATAATTCAGCAACAGATGATGCAAATTATACAAGATTGCTCCAAAGAGACATTTTTTTTGCCCATTTCCACATGGGCAGTGTCGGTGGTTTCTTTTTTCTTGTTATAACTGGTGAAATTAATCAACTTGTGTGATCTAAAGTTAGAAGGTGTAGCTTTGTTAACCTTAAGCAGACTCTTGAGTCCAGATGTTTTGTGAGAGTCTTTGCTAATGGCTTTTCCAAATGTGGCATTTTAGGTTCTCGGGCATTTGTTTAATAAGTAGAAACACAGATGGCTTTTTCTCACTTCAACATTGTGATGGTTGGGGTTACTGAACCCCAGCTCAGATCTCCACTTCATGAACATGCAATGAAATACTATGCGGTTAAGCTGCTAAAATACACTTTAGCTGCTCACACTGTTCTGAACAGTGTGTTGCAGAGAACCTAATGGAAAAACATCACACAGGTAGCAATTCTGTCAGGACAGGACGTGTAAAAAGTGTGCGTTGTGCGTACGTGTACGCGTAGTTCTGGTTTGGCTGTCAGCTTGTCTTTAAGTGTAGGCTACATGCTTCACTAAAGGCTGTGGTAAGGGACAAGCTTCCAGACCTCCTGCACCACTTTGCAGATCACCTTACTGGGATCCAGCAGGTCCTGGATAATTACCTCGTGTTATTATTTCGCCCACATTTTGCTTTAGAAGTCCTTGCTGCTTGGGCTGCTAGTCTATAATTGAACCCCTGCATGCCATTGATTCACGGCAGCCCTCCTCCGGATATGAGTTAAGAGAAGTAGGGTGGGGGGGGGGGGGGCGGGGGGATAATTGATTGAGAGATAATTGATTGAGCATTCATGAAAGCTGTTAAAGTTATCGCCATTTTCCCCCTCAATCCAAATGAAAAATGCAAACTTTATTTTTGTGGGAGGTATGGGGTAGATACACACCTACAGATGTGTAGAGCTTAAATGTACTAACCACAATCTGTCGATCTAAATGGCTTCGACGTACAACTGTGGGAAAGTAAATGTAATTGGTTCCAGTGCGGTGGCTGGTTTGTGTATGGTTTCTTATGCTGTCTGACATTACTTGGTCTGAATACTGTTTTTTTTTTCAGTATTCTACCCTGTATTTGATTTGCGGTGAGGGGAAAATGTTTTAAATCTGAGGTAATTTGACTTAATTCGAAAATAAGAGAGAGAGGCTCAAATGAAACCTCTCTCAAAAGTGAAGCATATTATTAGCCAGAGGGGGCAAGATAACACTGTCAAGACATTTCATGGGATTGTTTGTGTGTGTGCTTTGTCCAAAACTACTTGTCCTCAAATTTACATTTAAATCATATAATGATGCAAACATTCTCAAGGGGGTTCTTCTACATTCTCAAGGGGTTTCTGGGCATCCCTTCACATCACCCGCCCTGCGTGCACGTAGCGGTGGATTCTATTCCACGTTTCAGAAATGCACTATAAATACTCATTTAAAATGCTTTTCACCCTCATCCCCTTCACCCACTATTTGATCGATCTGACCGTTGTCAATACAAAACATTGTATTCTTATAAATTGTCGCCTGAAATGTTGACAGAATATTAAGAATTTTTTTATATTCATGAGTTTACATTTGAATTTTTATAAAATTGTTAATAGTGCAGGATCAATACAAGACAAAGTATATCATGAGCAAATTACATAGAAAATGTTGGCGTGTGTGTGAGTGGTGGACCCTGCCGGCAATGCGCAGGGAAAAGGCTCCAAAACAGCTCGGCAAATGTGAGCAAAAATGACATCTGCTTGAGTGCGACCCTTCTCATTTTCAGAAAAAAAAGGGTTCATAGACGCATACATCTACGTCGTGTAAATGAGACATTTTGATTGGTTATCAAAGTAGCATGTGCTGTTTATTTGTGAAACTGAAACTCTGATGTGTTGTTTCATACTGTAATGTATTCATTACATATCATTGTCTCATTTCTTGTCAACCCTTTTGCCAAGGGCCTTAGTCGTCTGAGGGGAGACACCACTGCAGTACTTTACATGTTGACTGACTTTACACTATGGGAAATACCCTGGCCAGAATGAGAAGCTTTAAAATACTTAAGGAATCACTTAATACTGTAAATAATCAATATTACAATCTGAAACATCTAACTATATGTTGGGGGTATTAAAGCACAGGTTAGTGTTGCCTTATATTGTCTTTTGTTCCACTTGGACTTCTCAGACATTGTGTTCTGTACTCCCAATGGGCTGATATGAGTGAACCATCCTTGCTGTGTCTTGTGCAGGAGCTAATTGGGTTAGCTTCTGTTTTGCTGACCGTGGTCACGCCTTAGTCCATCACCATCTGTATTGGGGGCAGGTGATCACTATGCACAGGACATGAAATTACTACCTGAAGCCTGTCTGTTAGCTGGATGCCTCAAGTTAGATTTGGCGGGCCTGTGTTCTCAATAGATACAGTGGCACGACAATGCAAGCTCTATTACAATACAACAACAGTGTGCAAGAGTAATACTGTATGCAATTTCTACTTTACGATGTACGGTGTGACCACCCAATGCTCCATGTGTGGGCAAAAATGGTTGAAATAATCTCACAACCTCCTGAAACCATCCAGCCAAGTCACACTTCAAAAAGCACTGACTAATTAATACATATAGGTCTAGAATATAGGGTAACATTTGAAAGTTCTTCATATTGTGTAGCTTAGTTTAATCAATACCCTTATTGATATATTACAAGTTTATTCCTTTTGAGATTTAGGTTCAGGTTTTAGTAGATAGTTTATGGATATGTCTGTATTCAGCCAGGATAGTTGTGTGGCATGGAAAGCTTTCTGTTTGCCGGGCTAGTTCACATGTATGATCATTATAGCTTACTCAAAAGCATATTGTAGCACACATATCGTAACACACACACACACACACACACACCTAGCAGATCAGAGACCTTATTAGCCGCTGTCACAACAGATTCCTCCCTCATTTATTTCCGTGAGCCGTCGGGACCAAAAGGTTACTGTTGGGCTGCCGTTAGTGTTTTTGACTCCCTGTAATTTAGAGCGAAGGCACGGCCCAGTTCCATCTCCATCCGCAGACCCTGTCCAAACGGGGGCGATTTCTGCCCTAAAATAGCCCCGCCGTCAACTCGGCTTAGGAAGCGGGGCCCACTGAGAGCCAGTTAAGGGGATCAGTGCTCACTGGAGTGTGTGTGTGTGGCTCAACGGTAAGACATGGCGCTCGTGACACGTCGCTTTGATGGGATCACCTACCGCTCCTAATCCTGCCGCCGTCACAGCTGATTTAGCATCGCTCATCGGAGTCGACCGTGGTGTCACCTATAGCGGCCAGCAGATACTGTCCCATCCTGGTGGTAAAAATATACGCAGCCAAATATGCCATGTTACTGGCATACGTAGGAGTAAACCATTGAATCTCTGGTTCCAATAGCTCCTATCTGTAAGATTTATGAGGTGCGCTGTGGCAAAACAAAGTCAATTAAACAACAGATTCTTCGAAAAATCTCTTGTGTTTTTCTAATGAAATATTGAGTGATGCACAACCCGATGGCTAGGCCAGAATTCCGGCACAGCATCAAAACGCTTTATTTAAAAAGCCATCTGGAAAAGGCTTGCCTTCGCTGGGATTAAACAGAAACACAGCCTCTTGTAATTTAGCCCTCGTGAGCCAATGTGTGTGTGTGTGTGTGTGTGTGTGTGTGTGTGTGTGTGTGTGTTTGTGGACTGCATTGGTTGCGTGCCAGCACGTTGTGTGCGTGTGTCAGTATGCCAGTGTGTGGTGCGCTGGCACGGCAACCCGGTGTGTTTAGACACTTGCGTCTCTGCTTGTGTGCAGTCTCCGACATGTTTGCTTGCTCACTTTGTGATGACTAAGCAGTAAAGCCAAGGTCCAAGACGACTTGTAGAGAATAAGTTTGGGAACAATATGCGCTCAGTGTGAGTCTGTCTCTCTCCTACGCTTCATTACTGAAATGAGTTGTAAATTCTGGCAGAAAATATGTTGGAACATTCACATTCTTGGCTCCGGATCACATGGTGACATCAAATGTATAAAATCGTGTTGGTGGTGGTCGGGGGCGGTGTGCATCATATACAGCTTAATGCAAAATGGCCGCTGTTGACGCCTTTTTACTTATTTTGCAGCGTAAAGGCCAAAACATGACCTGAAGGGAGCACGGGGACTTGGATCCTCTCCACATCGACATTTCAAAGAATGTTTCCGTTAGCGGTCATCATCGCTCCCACGTTGTCTTTGTGCAAGCTAAAGTGGGTAGACACGGTTTCATTATTTCTAACCAGACAGCCAAGCATTTTTGCTAGGCGGAAATACTCTAGAATACCAAGTAGTTTCCTCAGATATTTTTAGTACACGTTAAAATGTACCGTATAGCAAGCATTTGTTAGCATATACACGTTTTGTCAAATTCAGGGAATATCAATTCATGGTCCACTAGCTCAGTGGTTCTCAAAGTGGGGGTCAGGGCCTTCCGGGGGGGTCGCGAGACACAGCGGTGGGGGTCAAAAGATGATTTTTAAACATTTAAATGACATTTTAAAATGATTAGAAATGGCATATTTTAGCCATAATTGTATAGTAGTACATAGCATACATTACATTGATGTATTCTAGCCTATATTAAAATACTATCCAATAATATTATGGCTGTTATGCTTCCACCTATGGGGGTCGCGGATCTCCGGCGTTATTGCTGCTGTTGTTTTGGGGGTCGCAAGCTGAAGTTTGAGAACCACTGCGCTAGCTGCCTGTTCTGTACGTGTTGGAACAGCCGGTGTTTCTACACAGCTCTGACTGTAAATGGGAACACAATGTGATGCAGACAACACAATACTATCCTAGCCTTGGTAATGTTTGTCCAATGTGTGGGGTGGCGCTTCTGAGGGAGCACCCTATGGCATTGAAGGGAGTTTTTTTTTTTCTTCAATTTTCAACAAGCTTTCTCCAGAATGACTGATTAAACTTGTTTTAAATAAAAACCTTTCCCTCATTTAATGCCTTCCTGGAAGCATGTTGAAAACAAGTGCAAGATGCAACACTCTCATTTTCAATTTCCCCACAAAAATATGTCCTCCTTTGCCTCCCATCTAATGCCGTCTTTCAACTGAGATTCCAGAAACCTACAGTGCTACAATCCCTAATGCCATTTGCTCCATGTTCTCCAGCTCACAGGTATACTATTGCAGTACTGGGTGCAGAACTGAAGACAGCTATCAGAGCTATTTATTTTCAACTTTAGTCAACGTGTCGTAGTTAGTAGTTCTACCCAGGACACACAACACTGATTCCTTATAGGTATTACTGTCTGTGCATGCGACTGTCTGTATTCGCTTCAGTCATTCTCACGAAGACAAGATCATATTTGTCTGTGTTATGTTCAAGAATAGTAACCATTGTGTCATCAGATCAGGCCTGACCCTACGGTCCGTAGATCTCCCATGGGAGAATGACCTCACTTGTGTTCTGTCACCAACAGATGCTACAGTGTTCCGTCATGAGGCAGGCACTCAAATATTTACATCTAGACAATCTGTTTCCATTTGGAAATACTGTGTTAGATGTAATCAGGCCCACTTGACATTGTTTATTTTCCAGTGTTTTGATGAGACTTGGCTCTCAGATTCAGCACTTAAGTGTTGAAATAAGTGCTTTGTGTGATTTGATTTATATATTTTTTTTCTGCTAAAACATTTCACACAACTCACTCAAAATACAAATCCAAGTGTTGCATTAAGAGATCAAAAACATAACATTAAATCCGCTGCTTAATATATCATATGGATCACAATGAGCTTTTCTGGGCTCTTGCATAGAACCTTTTGAAGAATTTACAAGGTGTAATTGGAGAGTTTAGTAGGCGTTGGTGGTTGGCACAGAGCTTTTTACCTAATATAATCATAAACAGAAGCACCACGTAAATCAAAATGAAAATGGCAATTGGGTTGACCTTTTTAAGTTAAATTTAGTCTTGCCACCCGATCTCAACTTTATCAGAGAAACTGCTGTATGAGTTTGTTCTAAAAAGAAAATGCTAGCAACAATTTAAAGGGTTTCAGTCTCAGACGTGGCTTTCAGTGCTACGTTTGGGTATCTGGAGTGTCTACCAACCCAAAAAGTTGATATCAGACAATTCAGTCAGTTTCTTTTGGGTAGCATATGTCTGTGTATAGGTCTTTCAGCAAGCCATTTTTGATTTTGCAGGGATTTTGACATCAAATGCCCTTAATGTGAATAATACCGCCCCCTCCTCTGAATATCTCCACCTAAGTCTTGAGAACTATTTTTACAAAATATGCAAGCATTGGATTTGCTAGAATAAGCAGCCACATTACTAACAGTGATATAACGACGAGAGACCATGGAATGTCTATACATACATTTCAGTTGCTTGATATTGCATTTAGACCTCAAGGAACTGTATCAAGAATTAAACAAGCATTACAATTACAACTGAAGCCAGAACCAGTTTACCACCAAAGGTTGGGCCGAAGTTAAGGACTTTGCAGGTCGACATTGTATTAGATTTACTGTTCATTTTGTAAATTACCTCAGATCAAGGTGCAAGAACTATTTTAACGCTCAGCTACATGTTCTGCATTCCAGACCTCACTGTAACCCAGTGGTTCTCAAACTTAACTCAGCTCGCAACCCCCCAAAACAACAATGCCAGAGATCCGCGAGCCCCCATAGCTAGAAGCATAACAGCCATAATATTATTTGATTGTATTTTAATATAGGCTAGTAGCAGAATACATCAAAGTGATGTATATAATGTACTACTCCTAACAGTTATGGCTAAAATATGCTATCTCTAATCATTTAAAAATGCAATTTAATCATCTTGTGAACCCCTCCGCTGTGTCTCGTGGGGGGGGGGGGGGGGGGGGGGGGGGGGGGGGGGGGGGGGGGGGGGGGGGG
>JAODUK010000003.1:320990-344433 GCA_027564635.1 Typhlichthys eigenmanni | reverse complement strand
CAGACAGAAGCAAGTTGAGACACTCTGCTGATACATTGATATACGTATTACTTGTATTGTGAAGACTGTTTCCATTTCATATCAAATTATTAAAAGAAGCTTCTTTGTCTAAGATAGCCTATATTCATTATTCATCCACTTTAATTATAACCTTTTTTTTTGCCGTAACATTGTGTTTGTCTTTTGTGTCGTTTGCTTAAACTGCTATGTTAATAGGGCTATTTAAAATGTAATAACCGTTTGCTTCATTCATTGCCATCATGTCATATACAGTACTTAGTACATCTTTAATTGCTCACTTTTGGCAACCTAAATGTATGCTCTCTGGGTATGATGAAACCAACACCTTTTCAGTGGGTAAAATAACTATTATATATATAGTATGTTAAAGTATGCCAACAGTGTCTGTCTCCTCCCCTCCTTGTGGTAGTCTGTCAAGATTCATATACGGTTAGTCTTCCAATTTGATTTAGAGTTCCCAGTTGTGAATTTAAATTAAGACATTTCTGGAAATGGAGAAAACCTACAGTACTGTATTTCAGCATTTTGTTTCACAGTGTAACGGTAGCCATTTGTAGAGACTGTATTCCCAAGCATGCTGTCTGTGTGAAGACGTGGGTACTGTTGTAGAAGGCCTTACCCTTTTCCCTCTCTGTGAATCCACCCAGGTGTGTTTGTACTGCTTCAGGCCTATGCCTTTTTGCAGTACCTGAAGGATAGGCTCACTAGACAGGAGTTCCAGACCCTGTTCTTCCTGGGTGTGTCCCTGGCTGCCGGAGTGGTTTTCCTCTCAGTCATCTACCTGACTTACACAGGTAGGTGCACACGAGCATCTTCCCTCTGAGGGAAACGCATATTTTCTGAGTTATTTGTACACCCCCAGTTATCTGACTAGCAGTGAAACATGAAACGCGTACCTTTTAATTACACTGGTCAACATTGAAATGGTTACTGACTTAAAAAGGCCCTAATCTGTAGTATCTTGGTGTGCTGAACACGAATATAAGAATGACAATTTTTGATTGGCTCTCGTTTTGAAGATATTTCATATAGTTAATTTTCTATGTTTCACCGTGTAAATGTATCCAGTGGGACTGTAACAACATCCTAAATAAGCCTAGAATTATGTAATATTGCATCGCATTGCATAATACCATCATGCATACATCATCCAGAGTTTATTGCATCATTTTCTGATGCAATGCAATACTACTGCCAGATGGCTGCTGAAGTAAGCTGACGTCAGTAGTGTACTATATAAAGTCCAGTCGGAAAGGTTGAGCATTTAAAATATTTCAGACTTTGTGCGAGACAGTTTAAGATACTATTACATAAAACTGTTATTATTTTATCCATTTTGGTACAATACAGAACAGTAATGCTTATTACATTATTGTTTTGCAGATGACAAAACAACTAGAGCCAATTTTGCAATTTGACTGTCATATTTGTGTTGAGCACATACAAATTGATAAGAAATTACTAATTTTATTTCAGTAACATGACTTTGTAAATTTGTTATCAGTTGCAGAACATTTTCAGTATAAAGGTTAATTGGTTATTCAAGTTGTAAATGGCTATCCAAATGTTCTACCCTCCTGACAAGCCATTTTCAATGTGAGTTTCCAGACTGTGTAAAGCTAAGGAAATCGGGTGGTGGAGAGGCGGGGCTTCCAGAACCAAAATGGTTTTAACAAGGCGACAAACATCCCAGAAACACTACATCATGTGCAAAAAGCTGTCTCTGAAAACAAAGACAGCCCAGACATCCATTGATCACATAGTGGACACCCAGATGCTCACTATCTAGCAGCGGCGATTGCTTTATTTGTCCTCGTTAATCGTACCACTACAGAGCTGAGTGGTGTGCAGGTCAGGCAGGGCTCATTATAGCCATGGGAGAGACATCTTATGCACGCCGCACCCACAGTATATTTGTGTGTGAGGAAGTGTGCCGGCCGCATATTTTGACACGGTATGTGTATATGTTGCCCTCACTTACAGGCTACATTGCTCCATGGAGTGGCCGCTTCTACTCTCTTTGGGACACTGGGTAAGTCAACAGAACTGTGGCTTTTTCACAGTGCAACATTGGTTTACACATGAAAGTTGTCTTTGAAATCTCACGATCACTTTGTTGCAGTGGTACTTGAAGCCAGAAAGAGCAAGACGTACAAGATATCGAACACTGAATTCACTAAAAACGTGTTTAGCTCCAAATTATATTTTTGTCTAAAGAGTTTGATGCTGCCGGAACCTAGTTGCAAACATACGTAAATAGAATACGAACGGCTGACTAAAGGAAAGCCATCGATTCAGACTGGTTAGGCCTGGTATAAAAATACAAAATAAAAAACGTTGAAAATGACGTCCAGGTTGACGAGGGCTTCATACCCTTTTTATAGTGACTGCAAATAGTTCACCTCAGTCAGCAGTGCACCTTATTTCAAGCCAACCATTTGGGAGCAATTTACCCAGTCAAACTGGATGATATACTCTGGCAGGTGAAGTTAGTCGGCACCTGAATGGTCAGCTGACAGCACGTGCCATGGTAAAGGATCAAAGAAGCGATGCCGCTCCCCAGCTCGCATGCTGTATTGTAGGTGCTTGACACGTGGCAGCGGTTGCTCTTCCTTCTCGTCAGCTAATATTTTAAGTAAATCAAAGTGTGTGTGTGTGTAAACCCCCAGTGTGTTTGTAGGCGCCAAGATGTTTTGGGTGGAGAGTCAGCTTAATTAGGCAGCGAGCAAACCAGCCATGTAGTTAACCAGTCAGCCAGCCCTTTCATAAATCCATAACAAGATGATGCCACTTTTCTCCACTCTCTTATCGGGGGCTTATAGAGAACTGCCAGAGTGCATCATCAGCTGTCTAACTCTAAAACTCTTACTGTGTGTGTGTGGGAGATACACAGCAGTTGAAGAATATTGGTGTTAGAACTGACAGCAGCCAAACTGGGTTCCAACATATGTTTATTATCCAGAGTGACTGCTAAATCTCTCTCTCTCTCTCTCCTCCCCCCCAGTTATGCTAAGATCCACATCCCCATCATAGCGTCTGTGTCAGAGCACCAGCCCACCACCTGGGTCTCCTTCTTCTTTGACCTGCACATCCTGGTGTGCACCTTCCCCGCGGGCCTGTGGTTCTGCATCAAGAACATCAACGACGAGCGCGTCTTCGGTAAGCGCTTGGGTTTCCGAATTAGAAGTGAGCGGCCACCAGGTGCTACTGAAGTATCAGCGTTCCATTATCGTTTCAGCAGTCCATTTTCCTGCACGCCACACAATACACCTGAAACGCACCGCACGGCTAACTCCAATTGACGTAACAAACTCAACGACCACACTTACGCAGCTACATCTAGACCTTGTGCAGTCACAATAGCGGCTGAATCTGCCTTTCATCCTGCGATGGTGGGATTATGCGGTGGCTGGGTTCATTTTCAGAGAACGTTCTCCATCATAAAAGAACCCTGATGACAATAAAGGCACTCTCAAGGCTATTGCGCATTGGTGACTAGTATGCTATATATGAGTACAGCTGCACATTTATTTCCACAAAATGGTTAAACACAGTAATTTCTGATAGAAAATGAGTATGGAAGGCATGGCATTTTCCTTGACACTATTGTGTGTGCCGATCTTGTACTATAAGAATATTGCCCTCGGGCGCATTCAGCATCATTAACCTCATGTTCTTAAATGATACTCTAATCTATGTCGCTACCAACCCTCATCACATCCTAATCCACACTTATCTTGAATGTTTGGAGGGAGCAGTTAATAAGTATTAATGAGAAGGCTCTCCTTTTGAATTTAACTGTGCTGTTTGAGCTGGGAGTACATTAGTCATTTGAGACTTTTCCAGAACATAGCACTTAATTAGTTTGCTGGTGGAAAGCCAGCTAAACATACAGTAGATACTGGGCACTGTATAATGCGCAACAAACAACGCTCGCCAAGGAGATAGAATAAGTATTCAAGAACTACTTCAGTCCAACTGTCATTAATTTTGAATGTATAACTTCTTTGCTGCACAAAAAGTCACACACAGTATACAGCATGCATAATACAAGCTTTAATAATGATTATGGACCTGCTGCTACAGTAAGTGACTGGTGGCTATGACAGAGCTGTGTGACACCACTGTGTTCAAATCAAAACTGCAGCTTGTACATAACACGGTCAGCGTACTTGTAGCTCTTGTTAGTTCTACAGAATGTATATCCCTGTCTGTATGGAATAAAGCCATGTGACAATTCCCCTATGATACATTTATGAGTGTGTTGGATCAAGGAGAATGGCTGTGCCGTCCATCACTGTTCTGCCCACACTGCTACGCCTGCGTACGGTCCAACTCATCCTAAGCCTACAGTGGATTATATAGACCCAGGGAAGGATTCACCGCACTGTGTTTAGTGCTTACGCACTACTGCATTACTAACCCTGGATAGGCTTTCTTGTCCTCGTTCTCCATGCGTTTCATAAGCTGCCCGAGCTCCACGCGTCGTTCAATTCTTTATTCTGTTTTGTTCATATTCTTTCTATCTCGTTGCACCTTTTAGGCCTTAACTATCTGCTGTCCGACACTGTATACACTACACAGAGTAGTCTGCATGAGCGCTCGTGTGTTCCGCCCAGTTTCGAACGCTCTACTTCAGTCACATTGATTGCATTTCTGACATTATTCTTAAGCTTTGCTCAATGTCTTCCCATGCTGCCATTATAAGTGAATAGGGTGACACAAACATGTACTCATAGAGGTGATACTACTGTAGAATGGACAGTAGCCTGTCTAAAGCCTCGTATCAACAGTCTACATGTGTGTCCTTGTGTGTCTGTGTGGCCCTGACAGTGGCGCTGTACGCCATCAGCGCGGTGTACTTTGCGGGCGTCATGGTACGCCTGATGCTAACCCTGACGCCGGTGGTGTGCATGCTGTCGGCGGTGGCCTTCTCCAGCGTGTTCGAGCACTACCTGGGGGACGACGTGAAGAGGGAAAACCCCCCCGCCGAGGACGGCGGCAGCGACGACGACGATCGCAAGAACTCCGGAAACCTCTACGACAAGGTCGGCATCATCGTTCGGCCCTCGTGGACGGAACTACATTCGGCAGACGGCACACAAACACAACTGATAACAAATTAAGGGGAAACAATTTGATGAATATGCTACACATGCACACACAGCTGCAAAACCTATTTGTTTTATTATTGTCACCATCAGGCAGTTGCTTATTGTGGTGTGGGTAATAAATATAAATGGTATATAGACTGCATTTATGATGATACATACATGATTGCCTTACATTATCTCACACACCCATTCATATACCGATGGGGTGTTAATCCCAGTGCTGTCTCCCTGGCTGCATGCCTGCCTGGCTGCCTGCAGGCTGGTAAGGTGCGTAAACACGTCTCGGAGCAGGAGAAGGCCGAGGAGGGCCTGGGGCCCAACATCAAGTCCATCGTCACCATGTTGATGCTGATGCTCCTCATGATGTTTGCCGTGCATTGCACCTGGGTCACCAGCAACGCCTACTCCAGCCCCAGTGTGGTGCTGGCCTCCTACAACAATGACGGGTGAGGGCCACACACCACACACACTTCTAGTGTGCTGTGGGTATAACCCAGAATAACGCTGCACCTCCTCGATGAATTGAATTGCCATTTAATAAAAGCTAAATATAAAATTGCGGCCGATTTAGTAGCTTGCAGTAAGTCCATGTTGCGCAATGATGCAGTGACTATTCAATCCAATCGGCAGTCTGCGTTATTGTCAGGTCACATTTTAGTATGACTTCAGCTCGCTTAGCACCCCGACAGAGCAGTCACTAGACAAGGTACTTGGCAGCCTAACGTTTGCCCAATGGAAAAGCAAAAAACACAGAAAAAGGCAAGTCGAGCTGGCACCATGCAGTGGAACAGCACCACTGGGTTGTTGAATGGTCCAGTGCAGGGAATTTGCTCAGGAACTAAATATTCAAGAATCTTCCGCTGACCAGGACCGATTTACTGTAGTTTCCCTGCGTTGAGATTGGTCTTTGATATCTCTTTTCCCTCAGCTCCCGTAACATCCTGGATGACTTCAGGGAGGCCTACTATTGGCTGAGACAGAACACAGATGAGCACGCCAGGGTCATGTCGTGGTGGGACTACGGCTACCAGATAGCAGGCATGGCTAACAGAACCACGCTAGTGGACAACAACACGTGGAACAACAGTCACATAGCCCTGGTGAGTGCTCCAGCACCTGTAACAGTTTACCTGAAACACATTCATGTCTTACTCTGCTGTAATAGAATCAAACTCTGTTTTACAATCAAGCTATTCGTCACATTGATCACAGCACCCAACAGTGATTACCTGATTAACAGTGACCTTGGGTTAAGACATTTCTTCTGAAACGAAGCCGTAGATTATAGCACCTTTATGTGGTCATACAATGCTACTACATTTAACATCAGAATTAACGAGGCAGATTTACGTTTGTTAGGTAGCATGAGCCGTTAATCTATTAAGTGTATATTCAGGTGTTAATGGCATTTCTCAGATACTGTTCCGCACCAAAATATGCGTAATCCCTGGGATGAAATCAGTTTGAAAATGTGTATGTGTGTTAGACTGAGTGTTAAATAGCATTAGATAAAAGGTTAGAGATGGTTACGTTCTGGTATTGTTACAAATGCTGTGTGAGAACCCCTCGCCCAGGCTTCAAAATGGAACAGCACTTGTTACCATTGCTGTTATGTGTGTTTACTGATTACCTTTACTGTACATTATCTGTCTTTATCTACCTAAGGTGGGCAAGGCTATGTCATCTAATGAGAGTGCAGCATATGACATTATGAGATCACTGGATGTCGATTACGTTCTGATCATTTTCGGAGGGGTGATTGGCTACTCGGGCGACGACATCAACAAGTTCTTGTGGATGGTTCGGATTGCAGAAGGGGAGCATCCTAAAGACATAAGGGTAAGTGACTTGCTGTAATTCTTTTGAATGCTGTTTAAAACTAACTAGCAATGCATGAGCATAATAAGCTAGAGTAAGGTAACACAATACGATACAGACACGATATAGAGCTCTGTAGAAATTAATACCTGGATTACACATCGCCTGCTGTTTGAAGGATGAATGAAGTGCATAGGATGTGATGTTTTGATGCTCTCCCACTGTAGTTGATGGAGAAGGAGACAGTAGATGTAAGTTATTAATAGCAGCGTTTTCAGTGCGTTTACATAGCACATTGTCTAGCTAAAAACTATTTGAATATTTAATTCCAAAGTTGCTTTATACATTTCATGCTGTTTACTTTGCTGTGCTGGAGAAAGACCCTTCAATAAACATGTTTTGTTTACTTTGCTGTACTGGAGAAAGACCCTTTAATAAACATGTTTTGTTTACTTTGCTGTGCTGGAGAAAGACCCTTCAATAAACATGTTGTAAAGGGCTGAGACTGCAAAACAAATAATCACCATAATTAAATGATTGGTGTTTTATTTCCCCATCCAATCTTCCTCATAATCCCACCCCACCCAGGAAAGTGACTATTTTACCCCCCAAGGAGAGTTCAGAGTAGACAAAGCCGGCTCTCCCACTCTTCTCAACTGCCTTATGTACAAGATGTCTTATTACCGTTTTGGGGAGATGCAGGTATGTGTCTGTTTATCAGTTAATATGAAGTGTTCACTATATTGCTGTGGAAGGTATTCCATTGTGTATAATGACAACATCACAACATTATTCATACAAGAAGTGTTCAGCTCATGTACTTTGACATTTTGAGTATACAGCTGCTTTACCAAGCTTTCCCCCTCTACTATCCTTCAAGCTGGACTTCCGGACACCCCCGGGCTTCGACCGGACGCGCAACGCCGAGATCGGCAACAAGGACATAAAGCTGAAGCACCTGGACGAGGCCTTCACCTCTGAGCACTGGCTGGTCAGGATTTACAAGGTCAAGAAGCTGGAGAACAGAGACCGCGTGGAGCACAAGCTGAGAGACACTGACTCCACCAGGCAGAAGTACACCTCCAAAAAGGTCAGCCCAGGTTTAGTATAATTGGCCCTGTAACAGAAACATTTGCAGATCCATTACTTGCAAAGTGCTGCTACGGGAATAAACCATGTTGGTGCCTTAACAGTGCAGATTTTATATCAGTATTCTATCGTTATTGATGGTCTCATTAGTAAGTGGTAGACTATCACAGCACCTGGCATTGCTACCCTGGTGCCACTAATGGTTATATATATATATCACAATTGCTAACTTCAAATAAATCACTACTGTTCCCTCACACCAGTCACATGTACGACATGCTTGCTTTATTTTTCACTTGAGGTCTTCGGTTTCAAACTGCACCTTTAAGTAAGGCTGAGGGTATGTTGGAATGGTGATTTCTTTTATTTCTCTCTCTCCAGACTGCCAAGCGGAAGCGTGGATACATCAAGAACAAACTTGTCTTGAAGAAAGGCAAGAAACTGATCAATAAGTCTTTATAAAAATCCCTGCAGCTACCGAGGCACACTGGAGGAGAGGGGGATAGAGAGAGAGAGAGAGAGAGAGAGGAGAAATCATGTATAAATAAATCAGCAACAAGCAGCAACGTTAACCCGCCAGTCAAGAAGAGGAGTAGCAGAGGTTCTCTGGACCCTGAGTGACCTAGCTTGCTTGTACTGTCATCCAGAAAATGGATATTGCAGTGAACCCCATTCAACCTTTTTTTTTTTTTTTTTTTTAACCTGAGGGGTTGTGGAGAAGCTCAGAAGCCTCAGATGTTGGTTTTAACCTAAGAGACAATGACCTCTGCCTCGCGTTTCTTCTTGTACTTGAACGTAAGGATGAGTGATAGGAGGCTATGAGAGAGTGAGAGATTAACCGCCCTTTTACCAGGGGACTGCTCAGGAGTGTTTGCACTGTTCAGTTAAAGATATATTTAACATTGCAGAGCAGCCTACGCAAGGCCATGGTTCGGTCGTAGGAGAGGTCAGATCTGTGTGCGATTGTTAATGCCTGTAACATACTGCACATGTATTGTTGAAACTTACTGGATGTGCCTCAGAATAGGTCAGTTCTTGGAGTCCCAAAAGCTTCTTTTGTTTTGTTGCATCTGTCCTGGACATGGGACAGGAGATTCCTTTGGGACACCATGTCTGGAATCAGAGTCTATAAAATACAAGGTTTTTAATTACAGAGACCTCTAGAAATTCTTCTCTCCACATTGTAGTGAAGACGTTAGGTTTTTGTGTCCAGACCGAAATATCCTATAGACTTTGATCCCAACATGGATGTATATTGTATGTTGCTCACACAGTCCTGCAAAATCTCCTTTGATTCATGTCCTCGCATTTAAGCTTAAGAAATATTAGATGCTGTAAGTTACAGTACTGTAGGTGATATTTAATGTTTAGATTAATCTGAGTTGAATTCAAAAGTTACTACAGATTGTTCAATTTACATATTTGGGGTTGTAATTTCACTAAACTGCAGATTTAACACAATTTACACTGAGGGCTGTTGGATGTGAATGTGACTACATTTCATGAGTAATTAACACAGAACCTGTGCACACTAATGTTCTATATTTGATAACAGTGCTGTTAAAATGCTGTTGTCTGCTTAAAGCTACTCTATATAATGATTAATACTATGTGAAGTGTACTGGCAGTCCGGTTGTTCTCTGTCCATTTTGGATAGGTTAATTCACTGACTGCTGTCAATAAGCCTACTGTAGCGGTCAGCTAGCATGCTACATCAACCCATCTACAAGTGAACAACCCAGCCCTGCCTCGTGTTTGCGGTTTTGTCGGCTTTACTGAGCACCACTACTGTTTACCTTTTTGTTTAACTGACCTCGTGATTGGTTTTCATGTCCGCTGACATGTTTTGTTTTTATGGAATTTTGTCTTCAACACCACAGCCCCATCTAGTGTTCACAAGACGTCATTTAGAAAAGTAAATTTTTGTCAAGGATGACTTAATGTACAGTATATTAGAATGCACAGAGTTGCATACATACTGTACAATATTATCTTAATGATGGCTTATAGATTGAAAGAAGTTATATAGTGCAGCTTTGAGTCAAAATGGTGCTGAAAACTAGTACTATTAGGAAATAAAATAAGCATTGTTGCATGGGGTCTGGGGTCTGTACACTAAATAGTTATTTTTTAGACCCTTCTGCCAATCCAGTCCAGTGTATTGCAGTGTCATTCAGTCATATACAACATATACAAGGCCTGCTTGCCTTTTATTCCCTGAAGTATGTTGTGATTCAGAGAAACTGAGACACATTAAACCTGTTCCTACAGGTTATTCCTTCACAAGTTAGTTATTTTAATTGTTTATGTATTGTGTGACAGAATATGGTGCCTATTTTATGTCTAAGGAAAATTGAGAGAATATGCTTTCAAACTGTTTGAAGACAGGTTGCATCTAAACTATGTCAGATACTGTTATGGTGGTGATTCATACTTATGTACTAGTCTTTGGCATTTGCTCTCTAAATGAAACTGGCAAATTAGCCACCTTAATCAGTTCCTGCTATATCTAATTTAACATATCCCTGCTGTGTGAGCAGACTGTTGTGAGGTTTTGCCTGCCCAATTAAATTCAGTTCAGGAATGTTGGATTGTATTGGCCTTACCAGATCATCTCACCATATCCCAAGCTCTGCTGGGACTGAGTGTATTTATTACATGCTAAATGAAAGCTGTGTTTACAGTAAACATGGCATCCTAAAATTAAAGGGATTTTATTATTTCGATTAAGTTGATGTTTCCTCCAACAATTGTAATGATCTGGATGCTGACGTGAGAATGAAAGATGCCTTTTTGAAATAAAGAGGTTGAAATAATGTAATTATGTTAATCTTTTTACATTTACAAATGTTACTGTAAATGTTTACTCTCACACTTTACAGATGTGCACTGCCATGTATTAACACTTTACAAATGTGTATTAACCATTTTTACACATGGTTATTAACCGAGAAAATAAGTGTACCCACCCACCCATTTCGGTTCCTCTGTTCCAGGTTTGGCTTAATTTTGCATTTTATATTAGTCACGTATGGTAGTAAAATCTTATGGCCAGCAGATGTCAGCGCACAACTTATTCACACCTTAACATCAGTAGATTTGATTGGGAGCGAGCCTGTCTTAATAATTATCAATTATTTTAACTTTACTGTAATTTTTCCTGTATGCTCAACATTTTAACTTAAAATAATATAAGACTCAAACTAAAAGTTGGGGATAAAAATCAATAGAGCAAACGGGAAGCTACAATTTGTTTCTTTATTTAAAAAATGTATCCTACCCCAATATCTGGGGACTACATTCTGTTGTGTTGCATAGGTTTGTTATTTAATCAGGTGAGAAGGACAAGTTAGGTTATTTATTTGGACAAAGCTCTAGTCTAGACACTGCTCTGTTGCCCAAGAACATTCACATTGTAAACAAAATGAAAAGTATATATAAGACAACAAATTATGCCGCAACTGTAATTTGATCTGGTTTGATGGATTTCTCTAGTCAAAATGGATGAGAAACTAAACTGTTAGAAATAAATAAAACTCTACTTTTCTTAAGGAACACTTGATTCAACAAGAAACATAGTATTTGGTATAACTGGATATAGTGTTAGACTCACATGAGCACCTTTATCTCATACCTTTTTATATAGAAATAGTATCCGTAATGTACAGCTATTCTTTTATGATCTCACTACAACCCTGTTCACAATGTGTACTACAGTGCTTATCAGGTTAACATGAGGCAAACAAACACATTTTCACACATTACAACCATGAATCAACAATGGATTTATATCAGTGATTCAGGGTCAATGCAGGTTTAAAGAAATGTGAAAAGACATGAGAGCCTACATTGAGACTACATGCCCACTGCCCAGAGATGTAAACTAGAGTCTGGTTCAAGTCAATATTATTAACTTGAGATGCAACCTTTTAAAGCAGAATTATTTTATGGACTAGAAGCCTGACCTGGAGTTTTAACATTGCTGTGTGCTGTAAAAATATATCAAATAGTATTCAAATTGAAACTCATACATATTTCTACAGAAATGTTTGTAATAAAAAAAAAAAAATGAAAGGTATAGATCAATTGGATTCTCATTTTATACACTGAAACTTGAGACTTGACTTATGGGTAGCCACTAATGACATTGCCTATGACTAATCTACAGTACTGTATATTGGCCCTGGAACCTGACTGCAGACTGGAGACTGTACAATATGACAAAGTGACACCTGTGTAAATTATTGCAGTATTTGTTTCTCTCTCTGGTTTTAATTTCCCCTGAAGACAGAGTTCAACCTGACAATATTTTATGATTCCCACTAGCTGTTCCAACAAATTAGTGTAGCGTGTATAGGATAGATTTAATAGAATTTTTATTAGAATAAATCACCCTCATACGTTTAAATATATACCTCTTACAATCATGTGGACTGAGAAATCACAAACCTACTGTACATATTTATATATAATCTTGTTTTATGGTGAACTTTGGTTGTTCAGTAATGTGTGCACATAATTCAAATATGAAAGGGGCAGTAATATGTTAATGTGCAGCTTTTCTCTGGTATCAATCTACTGTAGAAAGAAAAATACAACCTGTCTTGTTATCAATCTACAGTAATGTGTCCATTCAAGATGGCTGCTCCTCAGTGACATCTTCATCTTGACTAGGGTGCAACTGATTTCCCTCCATAAGTCTTTGGCACCTCTCATATCTGGCACAGAGGATTTCTTATCCGTGTCAGATGTCACATTTCCGTGTTTCCTGTTCTTCCCGCGGTGAGTCCTCTGCTAGTGGCAGCTGTGCTAATAGGCCCCTGTCAATGAGCCTTCCATAGAGGCTTATGGTATACCCAGCCTTCACCCTGTGTACGCACACACACACACATGCAACATTCCTTTGATGTTAAATGAATGCGGTTTTTGGTGAAGAACTGTCCTGCTCACCTCCTACAGCATGTCCCTACAGCCAGATGCATAATGCAGAGCCACTACCTGCTTCATAATACTTTGTAAATATACATTGAATAAATCTGTCAACTAAATGACATAATTGTATTACAGCCAACCTTTCAAAACATGTTCATAAGGCAGCTTTAGTTAGTGTGTCATCAGCTAGCCACCTCATTATTATGACCACAATACATTCAATAAATCATTGTATTTCCATATACAATTTTCTCAATATGTGTCTGCTGTAAGTGCATTGTAAGTAAGTACTTGCTAATTAATTTTGTTTTACAATTGTGTTCAAAATAATAGCAGTACAACGCCACTAACTAGATCAATTACTGTTTTAGGTAGAAATGATATTCCTCAATGGCAAATATTTTACTAGTAGGTGTAGTAGAGTAATAGAAAACCAACAGACCAAACAGTTATGACATGCATGCTGCTGAGTGTGGGCCTGCTCAAAATAATAGCAGTGTAGAGTTGAATTAGTGAGGTGATTAATTCTGTTAAACAGGTGTCAAACAGGTGGCCCCTCTTTAAGGGCGAAGGCAGCACATGCTGGTTATAGTGCATTTCTCAGTTAATCTGAGTGACATGGGTCGTTCCAGACATTGTTCAGAAGTCTCAGTCCACAACATTTTGTGGACTGATGAAAGCAAGATTGTTCTAAGCCCACAGACAGTGTGTCAGTCGACCCTCAAACACTGAATTCAAGCCACAGTACACTGAAGACAGTGAAGCATGGGGGCGCAAGCATCATGCTATGGGGATCTCATACTATGGTGTCAGGCCTGTTTATCGCATACCAGAGATCATACTTGAAGAGATCATGATGCCTCATGTCGAAGAGGACATGCCCTTGAAATGGGTGTTTCAACAAGACAATGACCCCAAATACACCAGTAAGCGAGCAGCATCTTGGTTCCAGACCAACAAGACTAAGGTTATGGAGTGGCCAGCCCAATCCCCAGACCTTAATCCAATAGAAAACTTGTGGGGTGACATCAAAAATGCTGTTTGAGGCAAAACCAAGAAATTCAGTGGAATTGTGGAATGTAGTCCAATCGTTCTGGGCTGGAATACCTGTTCACAGGTGTCAGAAGTTTGTCGACTCCATGCAACACAGATGTGAAGCAGTTCTCAGAAACAGTGGTTATACAACAAAATATTAGTTCAGTGATTCACAGGAAAGCTAAATCTTCACGCATTTGTCAGTTCATACAGTTAATGTTTGAGTTTGTAAAGAAAATTGCAGACACTGCTATTTTTTTGAACAGCCTAATATTCCCTCTTCTTCACTTTCTGTAAAGTATTAACATGTTTTGATTTGGAATAGACAGTAGTGTTCCCAATGCATTTGCGTGTATGGAAATAAAACCTATTATAAGGATTTGGGGCTTTACTCACTATTTTAAACACGCTATTGATTTGAACACAACTGTACATGAAGGTAATGAGCATCAAGAGTATTTGGTGAGTAAGCCTCCTCTTCCTCACCTCCTTCACAAAGTATTTGGGTTTCCATGGTGTTTTAGCGGCAGCTCTCTGTTTGCCCTCGCTGCGCTGCCGTTCCTCCAGACGGTGTTTGTGTTCAGTGGCTGCGTCCATGTTTCCTGTCTTCAGCGATGCAGTGACATGCTGCCAAAGACACCTAGACACAGGGGAGACCGAGCCAGCCTGTTTGTTACAGTCACATTATTATTAGACGATACAGTATTCTGAAAATAGCATGCAGAAAACCTGAAAGGACGTGATTCATATGGGCAAATATGAAAAGAAACACTGGGTATTACCTGACCCAGTATGAACGAGACACAAGGCCTCCTTAACTACTGTAAATATAGCTTGCTGGCTTGCTTGCTTACATCAATTTGAGTAATAAAATATCAGTAGTTAAAATATCAGAAGATGCATGTAGACCATAAAATATGTTAACCAGCAAATGAATTGCCTCGTCTGGGACCAGATTACAATAGACATGGAGATTCAGTATACTGCCGTCAGCAGTACTGCATAAAAAGGTAATAAAAAAAATATAAAGGCATACTGTAAATAAACTCAAATTTGAGCACAAAGCTGAATATGTTTTTCCACCAAATGCAGAGGTTCATATTACGCGGAGGCCCGGAATGGCCCGGCCCCCTTAGTTCTGATCATGGCATGGGGGAAGAGGGGTCATCCAGTTAGTTACTTGGTGGTCATGTCTGGCAGAGCCTTGCACAGGTCCAATGTTGTAAGCCCACACCCCATCCGCAGTAGCCTATTTGAAACCATTAACCGACAGCAGCATTAATACTGCACATGAACAACCCGTTTAACATAACGGTTTTGACTACCTACCACGTATATCCTCATGGAAAAGAAACCTATAGCTGCCATTGATAAACATTTTAGAATATATTAGGCAATTAGACTAATTTTGCCTTTAGAAGAGCACTGGGGCAGCAAAACATTTTATTTTCAATTGATTTGGCTAGATGTCGAAGCAGAGCAGAATAATTATTCATGCTACGGTTATGCGG
Organism: Typhlichthys eigenmanni; assembly: GCA_027564635.1. Classification (NCBI taxonomy): domain Eukaryota; kingdom Metazoa; phylum Chordata; class Actinopteri; order Percopsiformes; family Amblyopsidae; genus Typhlichthys; species Typhlichthys eigenmanni. The sequence goes on along the minus strand of JAODUK010000003.1, from coordinate 328,913 downwards.
TGTGTGTTTAATCCATGATATTGCTGTTCTCGTGGCAATGCGTAGCTAGGCTATAGGCTGTATCGCTGTGCGTTGTAGTTGCTTGGGTAATTGTTGTGAGCTTATACAGTATTGTGTACCTAGTGCCATCTACAGACTTGCTTCCCCTTCCCCACCACCCCCAGAAAACAGGGTAATTCGATCACTGGCAAATGTCATCACTGGAGTAATTGCTTCAAGCAAAAGATCTGTCCAGGAGCCCGCTTCTCAATATGCATCAACATACAATTGTGTTGCGGCATCAAGTCTTAAATCACTGTCTGTCCTAAGATGACTCATTCTAATTCACTTTTCTACTATTATTGAAGACTTTACTGCCTAATATTTTTATGAAGAAGTGAACACCTATCTTACCAATCTTATTCCATGATTTATGGCACAGCCCTTCCATAGAGTGGGACCGTGACTATACTGTATATGGTATACTGTAGGTTTTGATTGGATGGGGTTGGACATTTATTTAGCAGCTGTAGCCATAGAGACACAGGGATGCTGATACTTGCATAAAGTCTGTTAATACAGTTTCTGGCAGAGCTGAGCTGCTGGTACATGTTAATCCTTGGCAAGCAGCTTGTCTGTCAGGAAACCTTTTTCCATTTACATCAATCATTATAAAGTCCAGAACCCCATTGCCGACCCTCATTGGAAACCAAAGTGAATTAAAGATGATAAACAATGCCCCAACCTTTATATTCTACAATATACAAAAACAGTAATATATCACCAATAAACAATGTACTATTCCAACAGAAGGTATTTTTATATTTTCATATGTGTAGATATGCTACAACGGACTTTATTTCAATACATTCTATGACATTTTTTTAAACTAAAATTACTAATAGTTTGCTTAATATGTTTAATCAAGCAAACTATTATAAATTACTATTAGAAAAAAAGCTTAATATGTGACTAAAGTGTCAAGTATAGTATAGCATGTGGCCCTCAAAGAGCGTAGAATCCACTCACCTCGACTCGTATTGGTCCTGCTTCTCCAGGGGCCGGATTTTCTTCTTGATGATTGGCAGTTTGGAGGTGTCAATCACCTTGGTCTCCCCACCACTGTAGGTGAATTGCAGCGTTCCATTCCACTCCCCTTGGGCCTTGCACACGATTGTGCCTGTGTTGTTGTGCTTTACCTCTGCGGTTACTCTGGGTGGATGCAGAATAGCAATATTGTTGTCCAGTTATACTTCAGACCGTAGACAAAATGCAACTGTACTTAACATTCAAAGTGGTATTGTATAGAAGTGTGCAAGTATTATAAAGCCTTGTGTTTTTGGGGGTATTTCCATAGTGTAATAACACCCAGGCAGGGTAAACATTTAGTCTCAAATCCACCAAATCTCTCGGCTGAGAGAAACTAAAGCTCAACTCTGCCCCATGTGGCCGAGATGACACGCTACCACTTTTACATAAACTGATGCTGGGGAGGGGATGGGAAATAATCAAAAGCAATGGCGCGTTTGAGTGTGGGTGGCGTACAATCACACACCGACCTGTGAACCTTGCCGCCGTAGAAGGGTTTGGTGTGGAAGGTGACGGTGGCACAGTAGCCACTCTTGGCGCAGGTGATGGTGGCCTTGCCACCCAGCTCTACCCAGGGCACGGTGAGGATGGAGCGGGCGTAGGCACAGGGCAGTGTGAACACATAATCCTCATCGTGCTCCAACAGGTACAGCACACCTAGCAGAGGAATGACTAATGAATGGAAGTAGTGTTCTACAGAACATTTACATTGCATTCACTTACACTTACTTGTGTATATACTTGTATATTACTTGTACTTACTTATTACGTGTATTAATGGTTTTGCCAAAAGGTAATACTGTTCTGAATAATCCTATTAACACAGGTGCACACATAACAACAAAGGAAAGTTATACACCTATAGGCAGTGTTGAGCAAGTTACTCGGGAATTTTTACTATTTACTCTTTCAAAAAGTAATATTACTTGACTTATTACTGGGTAATTAAATTAATTAGTTACATTATTAGTTACTTTCACAATCACTACCCTGTCTCGACCCTTCTGAAAAATGAGCCTGTGTAGCTAGCTCATTTTAGAATTGAATCCTCTTTATTGGAACAAAGAATAACCTTAGGAGTCAACAATCAGCCAAAGTGAAAACATTGCAGCCTCTCAAACCAGATGATTGGTCAGGTTGGTTCAATTAGCCTGCCCTAAGTATAGGGACAGAAATCTTGTTCTTGTAATGCAGCATTACTTGGATTTGTAATTGTAATATTATTACGGTTTTGGACAAAGTCATTTGTTACACTACAAGTTACACTACAAAAAAGTCATAATATTACAGTAACTAGTAACTAGTTATTGCCCAACACTCCCTAAAGGTAACTGTACATCTAAATGTATTCCTGTAAAGTTTTTATTTTATGCTGTATATAACATTTTATAGATAACAGACACTGTTACACAGCTACTGGTTAAAGAGAGCGTAATTTGTTTATCTCTTCAGGGATGTTCAGCTCCTACAGTATTTGAAGTCTATATTATGACATACAGTGAGACCTTCCCAGCTCTGGAAGACAATATATATTAGAAAATACAATAAATAGAAATGTGACTACGGTGTCCTTTTGTTAACAGACACTATTTACACGTTAGATAAAAGCAAAGTAAACATCACTCTCCCTCGACAAAGGAATAAAAATTAGACATTTTGCACAATGCTGGTGTCATGTTAACACCGTTCCTCTTAAATGTAGCCTCTGGTCACTTTTTCTTCCATTTTGTCTTATTCTGTGTTTGGATTTGTGTTGTGCTGAGATAATGTGATAATGAGACAATGTGTTGAGATAATGGGAATAATGTTGACTCTTTTACTAATTCTTTTTCTAAATCTAATGCTAGTTCAAATTATAACTGTCACTGGTTTAGATTTCAAGGTGTTATTTTATCTGGCAATATCTGCCCCATCATACCCGGGCACACGCGTGCACGCACACACACGCATGCGCGCGCACACATACACACACACGCACACAAACCATGCACTTATATAACAGACATCTGTGCTGTATCCAACCTATTGCCAAGGATCCCAGGTTTGACCCACTCCACATCTGTCTCCCTAAAACGAGGTGTCCACACACACATACACACCCACCCACACGCACACATAAATGAATGCACAAAGGAACAGAACAACACAAACCTTAAAATGCTTAAGAGCTTATAATGCTGCTTGATTTAATCATTTCTTACTGATTAAATTCCAAAGCTCAACTCAGCAGGACAGCCAAGCTGCTGTTAATTTCTATGAGAGCTTATTATTCTTAAACAATTTGTGGTAATTTCTTACAACTGGGTACAAGTACTTTACCTCTCTGATTGACTGATATTACTGTTACTGATATTATACTGTATATCACATTCCACATCATCTGACTGCATGACTAACTTCTGTGGTAAAATGGCTTATTAGTAATTCTTATTTCCATTCAACTCAATTTGACAGACATACAGTTACATTACTTCATCATAAAACAGAGTGATGTAACTATTAATGCCCATTTGCCAACCATCTCCTCACCACACACCCTCCATAGCATCACTATAGATTGGCCTGACTAATTAATGCTTAGCGCTGAACTACATTTCGGTGGTAACAGGGCACATTGCACATCATCTCCCCATCTCTATCTCCTCACAAGAGTACGCACTTAGCAACCAAATATGTTTCCTGCATGTATTGCACATTCTAAACATATGACTTATACATTTGATCACCCCTCTCCATCTATATACATGCACACCCTGGGTGTATAGATATAAAAAAGAGAAACCACATTCATTTTGTGACTGGGATGCATTTGCAACAGTCAGCCTGTGCCTCAGGTTAGGTGGAGCCATGTGGTGATGGACAATGACTGAAGAGGCGAACATAATGCACCAATAACGTCAGGACAGCTACCATTAACCGCAGTAGTAGATTACATATTTATCATGATTTTACTTATTATGTACAGTAATAGATTCAGATCATTTAGATACATATCAGGGTAACTGGTGCAAAGTACAAAACACACCATGGACAAACTACTCTCGATATAATTTAAACCAGTAAAGCAGTCTTGCTGCGATGTCGACTCATACATTTACACCCTGCATGTCTACTCTGTGAGCGTCTGTCAGGCAATTTAATGCCGTGTTCAATCTTGATACGTTTACCAAGGACTACAAGTAAAAATGAAAGCCTTAGTTGGATACCTCTTAGTGACATCGCTGGTGTTGGAACATGTTAAAAACACATTCCTTGACTGTGAAGAAGCCCGAATGTTCACCCCTGCTCACTGTTATTTGGAACACAACTGTCCACGACAGTGTGTGACTGAAGGAAAGGGATAGAGAAGGGTGTGAGCATAGGATATCTGTAGGAGGGGAGTAGAGGGGGGTGCAACCTCCGTTTGGTATGGTCATGGGGTCTTCAGGTTTATAATCAAGACAGCCTTTTTTTAAATTTAGGTTTCAAACAATTTGGGTAGAGTCAGCGATACAGGCCCCCTTGAACCTTCACCCAGCTCTTGGGACACTATCCCATGGCTAAGTAGTGTTGTGTGGTGCGTTCTGCACCACTTTATTTGTGTGCATAGAGCCAGGGCTGTGTGGAAACACCAGATTATTTTCCAGCCCTCACACACAGTATAGATACTCTATTCAAATAGTTATTTAAGATCATGGGTTACATGAGAGACCTTCAGCGTGGGAATACAGTATGCCCTTACCTTCCCCGACCATGGAGACCCCGACAGACATGCCCATGAACTTGCTCTTGGTCCAGACGTGAGTGTTGACACACATCCTCCGCTCCCTGCACTCGCAGTAGAACCCCGACACCGGGGGATGGTGGGACACCTGCTCCGCCACAAAACGGACGCGGTAGAAGTCCGACCTCCCCTCGCCGGGCCTGCTCCCTCCGTCCCCCTCCCTCTGTGTGCCCCGGGGGGCATTGGGGGCGCCCAGGATGGGACCGGGGCCCGGGACGAGACCGGGGCCCGCCAGGCTGTTGGTCCGGAGGGGACGGACGCGCTCTCGAGGCACCTCCCAGGAGCAGCGGAAGTTCTCTCCCAGGATGGGGTTGTAGGGCTTCTTGGCCACGGCCCCCCGCCGGCCCTCGTGAAAGGCCGTCAGGTAGTACTCCACCAGGCGCACCATGCGCTCTTCTGGCGTTGCGCCCCCCGTGATGGACAGGAACATGTCCGGGTGGGCCATGAAGTTGGCGTACATCTCCAGCAGGGAGCGCTTCTCCAGAATAAAGGTGGGCAAGACCACCTGGAACAGCATGGCGGGCAGCAGACCAGGGGGAAGGAGAATACAGATGTTTTGTTTCATTTGTTAGCTTAGTAGTCGTACAATATCTAACAGGAGCTGACACAGGATTAAACATGAAATGATGAGTAGCAACAAACACACGTGTTGAACCGCTCCCTCAATGTGTGGCAGATAATGGTTTCTTGTTAAAAAGAATGGAATAGGAGACAACATGTACTGTACGGTATATGAGGAGATGACATGGACCAGATGGAAGTAGGAAAGACAATCAGGAGTGTGGGTGTGAACTTTTTGGACCTGTTATATGAATGAAGTGTGTATACACACACACACACACACACCTTGAAAGTCCCATCATGACAAATGGGACAGGCTGTATGACATCTGCTACCTTTTATATGTCTGTGTGTGTCTGTGTGTGCGTGACCGGTAGTAGATCAATAGTGCAATAGTGAGCTCTTTCTCTCCGCTCATCCTTGTCTGACAAACAAATCATTAGCTCTCTCTCTCTCTCTCGTCAGAGAAAACACCTGCATCGATCCACTAATCCAGCGGAAAAGTTTGAGACGGGTGCAGTGTGTGGTGCTTAGTGTGTGTGTTTGAGCGTGGGCACACAGGGAGTTTGTCCACGCCTTGATGTTTCTGGTCATTTGGAAAAGTAAAAGCCCAGCCAGCCTCCCTACTTGCAACAAAGCTACAGAACTACAGATACAGCAGGCCTTCTAGTCTGCTATAGGCCTATACAGCCGATTTATCATAGCCTATTTAAATAGCCTAGAAGGTTGGGAAGTTTATTTAGGCCTAGGCTACTTGTCAATGTTTATGACAAATCACAGATTTGATGGTGTTAGGCTTTAAAAACAATCAAGTGAACCTGAATGTACTGAACCACTACCTATAGAGGGCTCTTGGGGCATTGGCTATATTCTGTCACCATCGGATGATCAAATAACACCCTGTTAATCTGACCCTATGTGCAGAACCCCGTTGCCCAAAGCACCTTTCTCTGTCACACACGAGTATGGATCTATGCTAGAGTTCCCTCCGCTGATATAGACTGGCTTTACAAAATATTATATTTTGCCATAATCTATATAGGCTAGAGTTAACAACCCGATATGGGTTGATAGGCTATAATAAATAGCCTATGTGAGCATCAACATGCTTAAATGCCTGTCAGATAAGCCTGGTCTGAAAACAACTCAAATGTAATTCTCCTAATAAATATTAGCTGTTTAGATCGTTTATTTATTGCTTCATTCTAATGATGTTCCTTCAGCCTAAATCAGAGATAAGTGGTGCTTAGCCTTTAAAAAATGAGTGCACCGTAAGTAAGATGACTCAAAAACTTGCGTACACGAGTTGACGTGAGATTTGATCGCCACCGCTCACTTCCAAATCGGTACCAAAGCCGTACCAATGTGACTGAGAAATACTGTAACATTTACAAGGTGTAAGTTAGACTAAAATAAATAGAAAGCATTGCATGACATTCTATGACAGAAACGTGCATGTCTTCATCTTAGATAAGCCACCATCACAGATTTCTGTCAAACAACAAGACAAAATTTGATAATGATGTATCTAAACGCATGCTGTTATTCAACGGGTTGTCCATTGGCGGTCTCCTCTCATTCGCATTAGGTCTTTAAATGGAGCCGTGCCAGAGGGTCAGAGCCCACCATCGATTTCCTTAACATGGCAGAGATGCAATACATGTGGAAAGGGAAACAAGTTCAACTTCAGAATGGGTAGAATGATGGATGATGAATATATGGGTGTATGGATTGATGGATGGATCCCTAAAACCCTGCATGAACTTCCCGGTGTGAGAGACTACTGTCACAAACGATGCATGTGGTCTCAGGTGCTACAAATGAAAAGCGCCCAAGCGCTGCAGTCCTCTCCATCAGCACATCCTCCCTGATAAGCAGAGCAACTGTCTGCCAGTAGTCAGCCTGGATGCACTGACCTGAGAGAAAACACGCTGTTTCTGATGACAGCATACTAGAACACATCATTAGAGTCGCCTGAGAGCTGTCTGTCTTGACTACTGCCTGCACACAATTACTAGGGAAGGAGAGATTAATCAGTGCAGTGTTGGACAAGTTACTCAGGAATTGTAATAAGTTACTTATTACTCCTTCAAAAAGTAACAATATTACTTTACTTATTACTGGGTATAAAAAGTAATTAGTTACGTTACTAGTTACAATTCTAGTTTACTTTCACAATCACTACCCTGTCTCACCCTTTCCGGAAAACGACAACCTGTGCAGCCATCTAATTTTAGAATAGAAATTCTGGTAACGCAGTAATGCAGCATTACTTGGATTAGAAATTGTATTATTATTACTATTTAGGAAAAAGTAATTAGTTACACTACTAGTTACTGGAAAAAGTAAGAATATTACAGTAACTAGTTACTGACCAACACTGCTGGAGAATAACAGTAGTATATTGGAGATTGCTGGTGAATGAAAATGGAAAGAAATAGTGATACAAATAAAGTATGGGGTTAGATTAGTGTCATAATTCGCAAATAAATGTCATCAATTCACAAATGTATTTTGTGATTCACAAATAA
>JAODUK010000003.1:296841-320890 GCA_027564635.1 Typhlichthys eigenmanni | reverse complement strand
CCCCCCCCCCCCCCCCCCCCCCCCCCCCCCCCCCCCCCCCCCCCCCCCCCCCCCCCCCCCCCCCCCCCCCCCGCCTCCATTCTTTATGCACACCAGAGCGACGCAGCGTTCCATGTCAATGAGGAGGTCCATTGATTTCACCATACTATTGTCACTGTTAATGGGTATTTAGAGTATTACATAAATTCCCAAGTACTGTACCTATGATCAATCTGAGGCCAATGGTTTTTCTGCAGCTAACTGTTCTCATGGTTATGGCCCCGTTAGGAGAGATCATGGTTATGGTCTTTCCTGAGGAGAGGTCATGGGTGGTGGCACCCAATGGCATCCTGGACCCCATGCTCAAAACCGAGTGCTATCAGCTGTGGCGCATGCAATAGCGCCTTGGGAAAAGTGCCTTGGGAGACAGGGGTTCGAATCCAGACCCGGGGGCATTTCCCAGTCCCTTCCCAGTTTGTCTCTGTCATTTGCTTCCTGTCTATCTTCGCTATTCCATCTAATATATCCACCCATCCATCCATCTTCTCCTGCTTATCCGGAGGCGGGTTGCGGGGGCAGCAGCTTCAGCTAGGGACCCCAAACTTCCCTTTCCCAAGCCACATTAGCAAGCTCTGACTGGGGGATCCCGAGACGTTCCCAGGCCAGTGTGGAGATATGTTAATAAATAAATAAGTTATTAAATAAATAAGTAAATAAATAAATAAGTTAGAAAATATTTCCACTGAAGACATTCAGGCCTCCACACCCCTGTGGTTGCTTATTTTCAAGGGTGGGGGAGGGGTTTTGTCACCACAGCTCCAGCCCAGTCTGTTTTTCCTATGGAGTTTAACATTCCAGCCCAGCACCCAGCTCCAGGCTGGTCATCCCTACCAGAGTTCTATCTTACTGTACACTATAAGTAGGGATTACTTATTGAGTTTCTTGTCTGTTCCTCATGCTGTGGCTCTAAGGTTATGAGTTATCCCCTTTGTCCATTATTATATGTTATTAGAAGATAGAATCTAGTTCACCAGATTCCTTTGGTTTTGCCTATTGGAATAGGTTTTGTTTGTTTTAAAAAAAGAAACTTCGAGTGCTTGAGAAACCGTCTGTGTTTGTTGAAAATTTAATATTTCTATCAGTGGTCATATTATGAAAGATAATGTGGGATCATTTGTGTGTAGGCCCAGCTGAGAAACTAACATGTCTCTAGTTTGAGGGACTGTAATTTTTAATGGGTGTGGTGAAGCAGTGGTGAGACAGGATATATCATGATGGCGTAAGGGAATCAACAAAGTACGACATACACTAGTCTCCTAGTCTCTGCTAAAGTTTCATAATATATATATATTTTTAATTTATATTGTTCATATTTACTCAGACGGGTTTTATTTTTGGTTCAACACAGAGAAAGATAGAAATTAATATAAACACATAGGCTGCTACATTTCCTTATGTATTTTATCAATAATGCAGAGCTATGCCGTTTATTACAGAATTATACTGCATTGCACTTCATTGTATAGCTGCATTGTACTGCATCAAAACTGCAGTTTACTGTATGCAGTTTTTGTCAAAGAAACTGCTGTTATTTTTTTGTATGGGCTAGCACTGGTACTAACGCTCCAGAAGAAAAACAAACAAACAACGTGTGTGAAGGTTCAGGTAGGCGTATCCAAGAAATAACTGATCTCTACTTTGGGAAATCCTAGGTTTAGTGGGTGTGGTGGATCTGAGCTATTTCACATGATGGTGAGCAAGCGAATCAACTAAAATGACGCATCAACAAGTGACACGCAGTCTCCTGGTCATTGCTAAAGTTAGATTATTTTTTTCTTCACAGCCTACGTTTGGTTTTTGTCTCAAACATAGAACTACAGGGCTCACCACAGAGGAATAATAGATTAATAAAAGTAGACTAGACACGGTACACACAGCTCAACAAGTATAACTGAACACCCTTATAGCAATGGAATTGTCCACAGAGAGCTCGAATGGTAGGCCACACTCCGGTGTTTGTGTGTGTGGAACTAACCCTGCGGTTCAAGCTAGTAACGCAAAAAATGTTTTGCTTGATATCGTTCTGTTTGAAATCATATAACTACGACTGCATGCCCCTGACACACCCGAATACTGCATGACAAACACACTGAGACGGAAAGATCTTGTGGTTGTGGGAGCCTCATAGTTGAGGCATGTAAAGGCTTGAAGGAGAATTTAGGCTTCTCCCATGCTGTAGTTTGAAAAAAATGACTCATACAAGGAATGTCACATTCTCCTCCCTTTTACCTGCAAATAATTAGTTAAAAACAGCATGTAGACATATTACTACTAGCATTATCCACATAGCTTGTTCCTGGGATGTTTAAGTAGTACTATTGTCTCTTGCCTTGATAAGATTTGATATGCTTTGACATTTCTCAGTTGAGATGCAGAGTGCATATTACTTTCTTCTGGTAAGATTCTGGTAAGCTTATGTATACTCATTTTAAATAATTTACAGATTAGTTAAAAAATTAATTGAGGACAGTCTTAAGATACCCATTTACAGGGCATGGTGGCATATCATTAGTTTAACGATGTCAAATGTTCTTAGCAATGTAATATACTCCGCTACAAGCCGCACTAGCAATGCTTCCTCCTACCAGTACTCTATCGACACCGTGTGGTGAAAAGCAGAACAGCAGTTGTGGACAGTCCACAAAGAATTCAACAGACAAAGAAATATGAAAAGAAAATAGAAGTTTATTGTTGTATTCTGAATCCTACTCACCCAACCTCAGTCAAAGAACACAAACATACAGAATTAAAATGACAAAACCCCTTAAGACCTTATTGGTCTTGAAATCAAAATCCGTCTACTTCTACTAAACTAGAAGATAAAAGAGGGAACACTTAAGCCCGCGTCTGCCTCACTGGCACCGAAAACAAATCGGGTAATCTGTCCTTCCGGGGACCTTCCTTAGGTGCAGAAGTGGTGAGAGAAATAGGATTCAGATTGTCTAAATTCCTCATTGTTTGCGTCGGGGGGGGGGGGAGGAACTACATTCTCTACATGTAGTAGCACTAATATGGACTGCAATACAGGTGGAAAAGGCAACGTAAGCTATATGTGCTATCCAGAAACCAATTTGAATTTAGACCCATTACTATTTTGCCTCAAACTGCCACATACAAATAAAATGCAAGCAAAACGTGTTTAGGGAGAAAACAAAATATATATAAAAAGATTCACTGCAGCAGAACTGGGCAGTAAAAGGGTGGTAAACTGATTTACAAATAGCAAGCAATGCCGCAGTCTACGTTGAGTGCCAGCCAGCGTGAACATGCTCTGGGTTATAGTCGAAGGGCAAAGAGGTTTAGCTTCCAATAAATAAGGGGTTTCCAGCAGCAGCCAGTCACCAAACCGCGTCGAAGAGCCACAGATGGAATTAACGGGGTCGTTTACCGTTAGTTCCATGGCCCTGGACAAAACGCGCCAAGATGGCGTTCTGCGGAGGCAAGTTAGTAATATACTAAACCCTGCCGGTAACCAGGCCCATAATGTGCTAGTAACATCTGGTAGAGGCCATAAACAGCAGTTGTGTGAGACTCTGTACTTCTCCAAATTAATTCTCCATTTTGGCACTGGTGTGTTTGGTGAAGTGTCTTGCACAGAATCCCTACACTGTGGATGCAACTGTATCTATTTTATTTAGTTTGTAATTTTTATTTATTATGGCTGTGCATTTATCAAATTCTTCAGATATTTGCCCTATTAAAAAAACAAAATAATAGTCTTGGGGGTAGGGGAATCAGAGAGAAGCTCTTTGCGCAGGTGGATCCATCCCCTTCTGTGTTTCTCCCACCCCCTGGTAATCTGCCCTCCTCTCTCCCTAGCGGATGGCCTTGACTGGGCTCTTGAAGCTGGATGCTGCCTGCAGCTGCAGCTGATAGGCCATAGGGTGGATCTTGAACCCATAGAGCCTGGAGGAAGGGGGGGGTGGGGGAGAGGGGTATGGGACAGATAGGCAAGACCATGATTAGATAATAGATACAACGCTCGCCATCTTCGAGCTCAGGTCAAAACAAACTCCCTCAGAAGCCCCAAGCCAACACAACGCAATGCGAGGTCAAGGGAACCGAGTGGTGTTCGTCACTGCAGAGGTACCGCATTCTTTTTTCAACGCGCACAGAGAACGGTAAGCTAGCAAAATGCGAGGAAAAAATGTGTGACTTTGACAAAAGGTGTATTAGCTTACATTTAGCTTGCAACCGGCCACCGTTAACGCTGGCACGTGGGAACCAGAATGGTGAGGCTGGCCACGTACCTTGGAACAAACTGGTTGGCCGGCCTCTTGGGCCTGTACTCCGGATGCACCATGAAGAGCATGTGGGGGAAACCTGTGCCAAAGTAGGCACCGTCTGTGTGGTGGTGCCTGGACGACTTGGGCGTGTACACGTCCATGCACTTGGGGCAGTAGAGCTTCACCATGGCCTCGCCCGGGATGTCTGACAGGCCTGTAGGGCACACAGCGGGGGAACCAAGATGAGTAGGTGTGCTTCCTGAGACACTACTGAACTCAGGATAAAGATGGAAACGCGTTAGCACCACCTTCACGGCAGACACATTGAGGGGTTACACACGGATTCATTCAGCAAAATTAAATTAGAGGTCGAGCGACCAGGGTGATCTCACAAGGACACAAACACAGTCAAACTTGGAGGGAGACATTTATTTCATGTCGCCTCACCAGGTTGTGATGGAAATTATGAATGACACTGAATTTTGAACAGACAGTACAACACTATGGAGACCGTTTAAATAAAAAAAGATAAATTAAAGAAATAAAAAAAGTAGTTCATCTGATTAGGGAGAGAACCAGATTAAACAGAAGATAAATGTTTTCTTATTACATTGGATTCTAACCTGCCTCTCTAGATAGTTTGTTACACAGAACCATCTGGAAAGGCGCTAGGGGTGCACGATACTGATAAAATGTGATATTGATCATGAAAATTGCGAGATCGATAATTTTTGTATTTTTAAAGTAAAAACACAGGCTATGGGAAAATGCATCAGAAAATATTCATAACAGCACATTTTCAACTGGCAGTCATATTGGACTGGTACAACAGCAGTAATTCCAAGATACCGAGGAGGCATTATTGTTGTCCACTAGTGTTTCCTCTTCCATCTCTATTGTGTCATGAGCTTCCCCAGCCACACATCTTACTGTTCTGTCTACATCAAACAACTAATCCGAACAGCCAATGCACGCATCTCTCCACTAAATAAACTGAATATTGCATTTCCTGCAACATTTTCTATATGATACTACGCAACGTGATACTGCGCTAATGATACCGAGTCGAAATATTGTGCACCCCTAAAAGCAGCCCACTGACACTGTTTGGAAAAGGGCAGGTGCTTTCAATGGGTACTTGGCAGGCGACTACATAAACTTGATGGTCTATCGCTGTCAGTTAAAAACACACACAAACTACACCGTTAGCCAATGAGGACGAATAGGAAGAAGAGCAGGGAAATTTGACCCAAAGACTTATTTCACATTATCGAACAGACAAAAAAACAAAAACAATGGTTAACATTTCTCTAATTTACTTTAAACAGCTTCCTAACGGTTAGGTTATGCCGTCATTAGAAAAACATAATATACCTCAGCAATTTCATCTCTCTTTTAAGTCAAGTCAATTTTATTTATATAATCACATTGCAGTCTCAAAGGGCTTTACAATCTACATTTCACATGGAAACAAACAACACCCCCTTAACCTGCTCCTCCCCCCGAGCAAGGAAAAACTTCCAAAAAACACATGGGTGGGGAAAAAAAAGTGAAGAAACCTTGGGAAGGGACCACAGAGGGAGAAATCCACCCCTCCAGGACAGTTAAGATGCAATAAGTGATGGTAGGCAAACCAAATTTAGCATTAATATTATGTGTATATAATACTATTTTCACATTATGCCATACTTAAGAACTTCCACATCGGAACGATTTCAAAGCATTTAGCAATTTTTAGCAATCATCCCAATATACAACAGTGGAAACAATTAAAGGACCACTGCATATTTAAAATGTAATTGCGTAAATATACTTTAAACGTAAAACATAAGACCAAGTTTTATAGCAGTTTCGTTGCAAGCTCTGATCAAACATCTAATAAAATTATTTCTTCAATCTGTACTCACCAATAGGTAGCATAGGCTGATTTTCACAATACACACGAGGGCAATAGCCAAAGTCTCCTTGTTGATACTTCTCCAACTAAAAGTGAGACAAACACCAACACTGAACACCAGCACCCACCACTGCTACTCATTACAGCGATAAAACAAGTCAAAGAAGAACAGGGAGATGGGTGGTGCCCACCATCTGTGCGATGCCTCTGTTGGTGAGGATGTAGCGTGCGTGGATGAGGCCGTACAACATCTCGGCTGCCTGTTCAATCAGGTCGCTTTGGTTGGGGTTATCCTCCAGTTCTTCATCTGATTAGGGAAAGAAACAGAAGATAATCATTTGTTCTTATTCCGTTCGATTTGAACAGGGGTGCAAACTCACCAAGGGGACAGACACAAACCTATGGTGGTCTGGGGGCATGCTCACCCTCACTTCATAAGGAAGTAGGCTTCTTATGAATTTAGTAGTGCAAGTTCCCCGTTAACAAACACAATGTGTCATAATTTTATTTATTTATTTAATAAATTTATTAATTTTTTTATATATATATATATATATATATATATATATATATAAATAAAAAAAATAAATCCAATTACCATATTGTAACTGGTACCAAGATTTAATTATTTTGTACAGTATTTGAATTACTGACCTGGCTCCAAGTCCAAGATCATATCAAGGGCCTGGCGGTAATGAGGCACTTGTTCATTGAGCCCAGTCAGGTTGAATTTGTCTTGGATGTAATCTTCATCCACCTAAACATAAATACACTGTTGAATATGATGTCCGGCCCATTGTTACACACAAATCAAAACCTCCAAGTCTCCAACCTGCATGAACTTCAAGAACAGTTATGAAATGAGGTTTACCTTCCATGCTGTTTGTGTGTGTGTGTGTGTGTGTGTGTGTGTGTGAATGAATAAATACATAAATTAATTAAACTGTGCTTAGCCTTAGCAAAACAAGAGGCATGTTTTACTCACCTCACAGAAGAATTCATTTCCTCTCAATCCACAGAACCAGGAGATCCATGACACCTCTTCTGAACTGCTCATCTCTAGATACTAATGAAAGTGTGCAGAAACAGGCCAATTTGAGTGCCGACAGCTAATGTGGATGGAGATTACCCCTAACCTACTATACTGAATCTGCACAGCTCTAAAATATTCTAATTTGTTTTGAAAATCATGTCTCGTATACTAATAATTATTGGACTTATTAGAATTTCCATGGAAATTGTTGTCCACACAACACGTGAAACAATTACTTTTAAATGTGTATAGATAAGTTTTGTTTTACTTACTAGATACTGCAGAAATAAATGGCAATGGTTTCTACATATCAGGTGTATGATTGGAAACATGCAATGGTACATGGTCTCTTATTGCTCATTCTGCTTAATCATATCATACATATAAGAAAGCATAAATAGCAGCAAACATTGAACTACTAATGTTGACTGCAGAGCCCCAACAGCAACAGTACTGGTACCGTACAGTAGACCGGTACTGTAGTAATGTACGGCAACTAGCTAACAATATCTCGTATAGTTTTCGATTATAGTTTTCTTGGCTTGCTATTGCCCTTTGTAAATTGATATATTGCTCTGATTTTATGGGGGCTATGTTATTTAACGAATATGTATATGTAACACGTACAATTACAATAAAAAACAGTCAACATTAGCATTTTAGCTCGCCAACACGTAACGAGATAGCAGCTAACATCTCGAATGAAATGCAATATGGCGGGCCCTCGGCCACACAGTAGGCCGCATAAAGCTGATGATGCCACGGTGTTCTTGGGGTGCGTACACCTATACCTCATAAACGACTAGGACATTTGTGTGAGTTAGTCAGTTAACTTACCCCGACCTCAACTTATCCGTAAGTAATAGAGCGACAGAACTGAAAGCTCTTCAGCCGGCTTGCAGTGTAAATAAGATGGATACCACCTCCCAGCTCACCCTGTTCTCTGTAGCAGGAGATGCGTACGCAGCAGCCTACCGTACCGCCAGAGATGCTCTGTTCATGGGCGAGATAGGACTGCTAAACTAGCGCAAAGTGTAAAGGCCGGCTGAGTCACGTGCCCGAGTTTACACCAATCAACTCATCTCTTTCACGCGAAGCTTCTCCCTCGTCTTCCTTACTGCAAAGCATACACTTATTTTGTATTAATAAAGTAGTAACTATTAAAGTATGTATTTTACAATAGCTATATTGGTGCTCGTAATGTAATGGCAATTGGTAAACAAAATGTGTGTATTTACTTATAGCCTACTAAGATAGGCATAGTCGCATACCTGTTTCTTACCCCTCGTACGAAGGTAGCAGGACATTGTTGTGTCTCGTATAAAATTGTCTTTGATACGTAGAATTTACAACACTTGTCTTTGTACGTATTTTCAGACATTGTGCGTACATTCTGTGAAGTGAACGTTTGCTATGTTCATTTAACATTGCACGTTTCCTTGTGTTGCTGATGTCTATTAGAAGTAAGCCACATATTAACTTATGGTGTTTTACACATTGTGAGCAGGCATTTGTTATTTTAGGCCTAGACACCTGAGGAAAAGTCAAGTTCATTAACATACTTCAACTGAAATGTATACCTGTGCCTCATTCTTTTACAAAAATGGCACTGAATGAAAAGTTAAAGCTCGTTATAATTTATAAAAAACGCAATTTGATAGTGATTTGGTAAAAAAGTGAAAATACAAATTGAAATATACAACATATTCAATATTTAATATTCTCATGACAATATTAACCCCATGTTAATAAAAAAAATGTGTACAACTTCTACCCCTCATAATGGTGTAGGCCAGGTGGGGTATGAAAATAGTGCACATTGCATAGTGCACTTAGTGTAGGTACTAAGACATGCATAAGGAGAGACATATGATGTATGAATGATGAGCCTAAGAGCTGAGCGCTTGTCTTAGTGAAATAGGACTTAAATATCTTATAGCCTAAACGATATGGGAAACAATAAAGACCACAACTGTTGTCACATGTAAATACGTAGAGTAATGTTATCCCGAGCAGAATCAGAAAGCAGAAAAGATGTCCAGACTCGTCAAAATTGCTTTAGGTGCAGTAAACAATCTAAGACTACTATGTCCACACAAACATTTTTTTTCACAATATTTTTCAAAAATGTTTGCATCCAGTTTTGAGAACTCCTCTGCATCTACACATGCATTCATGAGTGAAACATATTTGCCAGGCCAGAAGGTGGCGTTGTAATTTTGTCACTTGCTTCGAGTTGACGCAAGTGGTGTATAAATATAATCATCAATGTACCAAACTTGTCACAGACAAGATGTCTATTGCATAAGAAATTACACTAACTTTAATTAAATCCTACCAACAATGAAAACCAATGAGAACATTTCCATTAAAACAAAAGGTTTATTTAATTTTCTCTGTTTAATTTTATTATAATAAGACACTTCTCTGCTTGAACATTGCTCCCTTGAACTTAAAAAATGGCAACATTTGTGGGAATGCAAGTTGGGGTAGACAAAACTTAGATACATACCAATATACATACATGTGTGTATATTACGGTTTCAATAATAAACCATAAATGCTAGAAAGCTTGTATCACTCCAGGTACCTTGGTAATTCTGGAAATATAGTACAATCTTTAAGTATTTCAGGGATACACTATTTTTTTTTATCTCAACATGGATACATACAATATGCGCACATCAACATTTAGGAGTTATGGAGTCTGAACCAGTGTTAAATGAATGGCTACCAATATATATAACAGGCGAGGCAAACTGCACTCATCGATGTACGTTCATGCTTAGAGGAAGTCCTAATGAATATTAAATATAGACAACTTCACTTTCCTACCCAAGAGTGCATGATAAAAATACACTCAAAAAAGTAAAAATAGGTTAGATTTTCCATGGTATGTTCTTCATTTGGATTAACACACACACACTTGAATGTATATATGTGGATGTATTAAGAAAGGGAAAACTATGAAATTTAAATTTGTTTAAAACCATGGAGACAAAGTTTGCCCTTTTGTCACCTCCAAAAACTATAATACAGACGCAAGACAATGTGCAAACACACACACAATCAAATGCCCTACTCACAACATCCAAGAGCCGATCCTAAAACTGTCAGTAAACAAACAAACCCCAACTTACAGCAGTGACATATTTGATGCAAATGATGAAAAAATGATTTAGTTTACCCTTTGATGCTTCCCCAGTCAATTTGTAAAAATATGCACCATTTTGTGACTTGTGTTATAACATTATGTGTAAGCATCCCCTACATCAATTAAGATTTACTTCAACACTCAAAAGGAGGTCAACAATATTCCTTGCTAATGGAGTATTTGGAAACGGTGCAGTGAACATTAAGTGACCTTCGACACACTTTTGACACCACTTCAGTGTAAACCTGTATTCCATTTGATGGGTCCACTCTTTACAGTTGTAGACTTAGATTAGAACGGCTTTAGTTGAAGACGTACATGTTAAATACTTTTTGGACAAGGAGCTCTTGTCAGTCCCTCTTATTCCATATCCTCACAAGGACGGAGGCTGCACCCCTGCACTCTACTACAGTAGAGTAATACAATACACGGCCTACTTTAGTACTACGGTGTGTTAGTACTCTGGGCCACTGCAAATAACCCACCACTCATGCTGCAGTCCGTGTTAACGCTCCTGAATAAAGATGGAAAAAAGTACAAGGAGTGCTTTTAGCGTGAACCCTATCTACTGATGCATAAACCATTTTCAAAGTAAATATACTGTATATGCAAACATTTATCTATACTTCTATCATAACTGACATTCAGTGAATGCCATTTTCCTCTAAAGGGTATTCGGCACGAAACAAATAAAAATAAGAAGAATGTCACTGGAAAAAAAAGAATGAAAAAAAATGCAGAGGACAAATGGAAGTCAGTGAAGAAATAATGGTTGTTAAAACGGAACAATCAAGCTACCAAATTCATCTTAAGAAATGTTTAGGTACAATTAGCTTGATTAAAAGGAGAGAAACTTCAATAGTATTTCTGTTGGAACAAGCAGCAAAGATGTATATTGACAAGGCAAATTAAAGCGTGGATGAGTACGTCAACGGGCCTGCTATCACGGTAATCAGATGTACTCTTCAGGAGATCGAAAAACTCAAGAGGGAGGGGGGAAAATTGTACATAAAAGTATTTTAATAACCTGCTTTACAGTGGAAACAAATACACCGCTATTATTATCTGTGAAGGAGAAAGTATGTTGAAGAAAAAAAAACAAACAGTCAAATTAGTTGGAGGGAAAAAAAAAAAATTGGGGGGGGGGGGGGAGGGGCAACTCACCAAGAAATTATCAAAATATAGTACAATTGTTTTTACTAAAACCATTTGCACACTTTATCCCTCAGTGAAAGACACTGATGCAAAACTGCATTGCCAAATACCACTTGAGCCCAGAGTGTAGTAGAAACATACACAGGTACATCAATATACGTGTACGTGTGTGTGTGTGTGTACGTGTGTGTCTATATGTCTATATATATATATATATATATATATATATAAAAGAAAAACACATTTTTATCTGCTTCTCCAATTTATCCTGCACAGCATCCAAACAACTCTGTATGTGCTCCATGGGTGTGAAGATGACATATTGTGCTTGTATATGTGAGTGTATTTCTTCTGTGTGAATGTCTTAAGTCATTAAACGATGTCTGGAGAACAACATGCCTGTTGCAATCCGAAGAGAGACTTGGGTAGGGGCGGGTGGGGGTCGACAAGTGAACAGGAATCAAGATGCGAGTGAAACGGACGCCTTACTGCAGATCCGTGAACGGGGGAGCGGGGGGGGGGGGGGGGGCGGGTTGTCAAAACGTGAATGTGTACACAGTCTGCATTTATTGTACAATGTGCGAATATGTAAGAGGGGTTTGGGGTGGGGACACAACAAAAAACTGACGATGAGGTTGGCGGAGGGGGCTTCGAGTAAGAGCCAAGAAAATCAAAAGAAAAAAAAATGATCACTTCCTATTTTTGGGAGAGGGCCAATTGGTGCGCCTCTCTCCGCGGTTACCTCCGCCGTTGCCTGCGCCGCCGCCACCGCCCGACGGGCCCCGCGGACCCCTCCCTCCGCCTCCTCCTCCCCCGCCGGCTCCACTGCTGACCCTGCGGTTCTGACGCTCCATGCCGGGCCGCTGGCTGGAGAAGCTCCGCTTATTATTGGCCGAAGACTCCTTCCCCGACAGCTCTCGCTCCACCCCGCCTCCTCCGCCCCTGCCGAGGTGGTGGTGGTGGTGGTGGTGGTGGTGGTGGGAGGAGTAGGGCTTCCCTCCTCCGCCGCCCCCCTCCCTCTCTCGGAACTCGGTGAAGTCGCTGCTCTCCGAGGCCGTCTCCCACTCCTCGTTGGCCTGGTCCGAGTTCTGGTTGGAGAAGTCGGGCGACTTGGCTCCGTGGCTGTGCTGCTGCTGCTGGAGGTGGGTCTGCCCCGAGTTGCCCTGGCTGTAGGAGGAGGGGTGGTGGTGATGATGGTGGTGGTGGGTGGGGTGGTGGTTGTTGGCGTTGCTGTGGTGACCGCCGCCACCGTGGTTGTTGCTGCTGTGGCTGTTGGCGTTCAGGCTGTCGGCGGCGGCGTCCTGAGCCGGGGACGAGGGCCGCCCGGCGCCGATGACGCCGACGCCGTTGACGCGCGCGGCGTTCTCCCGCTCCTTCAGCCGCCGGAAGCGCGGTGGCTTGTCCTGCTGGTGCTGCGGCCGGCTGTGGCGGCGGCGGCGGGGCAGCCGCTCGAAGCCGCCGGGTGGCGGGAAGCCGCCGCGGAGGGCGGAGAGCGGCAGCGCGCCACCGCTGCTGTTGTTGTTGTTGTTGGGACCTCCTCCGGAGCTCGACGTGGTGGTGGTGGTGTTGGGGGGCTGCTGGGCCGACACCCCTCCATTCTCAGCAGAGGCCTTAGCGGTGGAGGGCGGGGGCAGGTGAGGTGCAGGGGGCGGGGCCAACTGAGACGGGCCGACTCCCTGATTGGGGGCGTGGGTCTCGTCAGAGGCCCTCTCCTTCTTCTCCGCTCCCACGGCGCGGCCCGTGTCCCTGGGCCCGGGTGGCTGGGCCGGGCCCTGCCTCCGCATGGGGGCCGAGGACTTGGAGGGCCAGCTGTGAGAAACAGGCGGGGCTCCGCCCTTGTGCGCCCCGGCGGCGCTCGGCGCGGAGGGGCCGCTGCTCCTGTACACGCTGCCGCCCCCACCGCGACCCCGTCTGGACGGCACGCCGCGGGGGGTGAACACCCGAGCCTGGGGCCCGCGGGGCGGGCCGGACAGGGCGTCCGAGCCGCCGTTCTTGGCAGGGCCGCCCCTGCGGGTGTCCTCCTTGTCCGAGTGGACGGGGTCGCTGGCGCCCTCGCTCTCACTGCCCGTCTCCGAGCCGCGCTGCCTCCGCCGCTTGGGCACCTCGTCGTACTCGGAGCCCTCGCTGCGCGTCTCGCTGCGGTTGCGGTGGTGAGCGCGCGCCGGGTTGTGCGGCGGCCGGTCCTGGGCGTGCCGGCCGGACTCGCCCCTGGCCTCCGGGTGGCAACCAGGGCCGGGTGGCCGGTAGTCCCTGCGGCCGCCGCCCAATCGTCCCCGGCTGCTGCCGCCGCCGCCGGCAGACCCGGCGCTGGCCGTGTAGATGCCACGGTAACCGCGGCCACGGCCGTAGAACTCCCCCCCTCGCCCCCGGCTGGGCCTGCCGCCTCGCGCCGACACTCCGTGATGGTAGGGGGCGCCGCCGCCCGCGCTCTCGAAGGAACGCTCCTTCTCCTTCCTGGAGGCTGGGAGGCCTGAGGGGGCGGGCTCCGCCTCTTTAGGCCCTTTGCCGGACGCTGCCCCTGAGAAGCGGTCCTTCCCTCCGTTCCTGGGCTTGGCCGCAGGGCCTGGCTCGTCTTTACCCGACACGCCAGATGGATTGTGGGAGCCGTCCTGCTTGGCCTGGCCGCCATCTTGCTCTTTGTCCTTCCCCGCGGCACAGGCCTTCTCTCCCGCCTCGCCCTCCCTCTTCACCTCCTTCGGCGCGAGCTTCTTGATTGGCCCCGCCCTCTTGTTGTTGCCGCCGGCCGCCTGGCCCGTGGACTTGTGGTCCGCCGCCGCCGCGCTGCTAGCATCATCCCCTCCGCGGGGGTTGCCGGAGTTACTGACACAGACGGCCACGTTGGCGGCTCTTCTGCCGTGAGAGGGGCCACCTCCTGCTGCACTGCTGCCAGGGCGCGGCCCCCATTGGGTCTCCGTGCGGTGCTCCCGGCCCCCACCTCTCTGGCTGCTTTTGGGATGCTGCTGGGCATGGGGGGGCGGGGGGCCGTATGCCTGCAGCGGGCCTGCCTTCTCCTGCTTCCCCTCCGCCTCCCGCGGCGGGGGCAGGTGGTGCGCGACCCCCTTGGCGGACGAGGACGAGGAGGATGAGGAGGAGCAGGAGGAGGAGGAGGTGGTGGTGGTGGTGGGCTGGTGGAGCGGGGGGGAGGGGCCGCCCTTCTTGGTGGCCGCCTCGGGCCCTCGGTCGCGGCCGTGCGGGGTGGGGAAGTGGGTCTGCTGGTGGTGCTGGGCGGGGGGGTGGCTGTGGTGGTGTGGGGGGTGGAGGTGGGAGCTCTCCACGGGGGACAGGTCGGCCCGGCCGTTGCGGTCGTAGTGGGGGTGCGAGGCCGCCCACACCTGGCCCTGCTGGGGGCCCCGGGGGGGACCCTCGTCCTGGCGGGGGAAGCCGCCACCACCGCCGTGAATCTGGCTGCCCCGCTCGCCCCCCCCCCTCTGCTGCTGCTGCTGGGGGGGCATCCTGGAGGCGCCACCCTGCTCGGGGAAGTTGGTGTAGGTGCCCCGGCCTCCGCTCACGTAGTGATGGGGATGGTAGGCGCCGCCCTGCCCCGACACCTGCGCGCCCACCGGAGGGGGCGTTTGGTTAGACGGCGGGGCTGTGCTGGAGCCGGGGTGCTGGATAGGGCCGGGGCCGGCCTCTCGCATGCGGTGCGGAGGGGTGTCGCTCCTGTGGGAGAGTACGTACATGTACACTGGCACTGCGACACATGGCTGGGCGACAGCAACAACTTAGACAAGGGATCGCAATAATACGTACGTCGATAACAGATCAGCTCACGGAAGAAATAAACCTGACAGCAGCCAGTCGAGCCGCAGTCTTTGGCTTGCTCGTTAAAGCACGCGGTCATTTCTTACCACTACACCATTATGCAATTCTAAATTGTTTGGCCAATATGAAAAGCATTATAACTTTTGCCATATAGCCCCACCCTATTAAACATTTTCATGACGATACTCCCCGTCATATCGCCCAGCCCTAGAAAAATGCTCATGACAATATTCCCCGTCATATCAGCCCTAGAAACACGATCATGCCGATATTCCCCGTCATATCGCCCAGCACTAGAAACACGATCATGCCGATATTCCCCGTCATATCACCCAGCCTTAGTGAAAGCACAGCAGAGAACAAGAAGGAACCTGGGGCCTTTGGCTACGTCGTCCTCCTCCAACACCTTCTGCCTCAGAGGGGAGGTGAGCCCGCGGCCCTCCTTTCCCCCGGCGAACACCTCAGGCCCCCAGGTCAGCTTTGGGTCCATCGGGGGGGTCCCGCGGTGGGGGTGGCCCGGATGCTGCTGCTGCTGCCTGTCAAAGGGGTCTGAAACGGAGCCCCCCGAATCAGAACGCTCTCGTCTCATGAGTCCTGCCACAGGGAGATGTGCAAGTCACGCAAAAGTCCCACTCAGCGCAAACATACTTACAACTCTGGGAAGAAATCAGGAGGCCACTGCAATCAGTTGCTCTGATTTACTTAAACTGTTATTTATATTTAATAGATTTATATGTTACATGGATTACAATTTTTAATATTTAAATACATTCTTTACATAGGATTTATTATATGTATAATATAGATTTTAAAATAATTAAAAATATATTCTTAATATTTATATTATACTTAAAGAAACTGGAGTGGTCCCAAATGTTTTGCTAGAGCTGTGATTTATAACAAATGTTATAGTTTCAGCTATATTCCATGGCTCCATAAACTGACAAAGTAAAAAAACACAACCAAGCAACTGGTATTAATGTTATGGCCGATCTGTGCTCATAGCTGTGTGAACCATTCCGCTGGCTCACCAGCAATGTTAATTTTGGCAACAATTTTAGATTTAGTCTTAGTCTTTAGATGAAAATGCTCAATAGTTTTAAGAGTTTTAGTTGCATTTTAGTCACATTTGAGTCATTTTCATTCTAAATTGTTTTAGTCGACAAAAATAGAAAAGCGTTTTCGTCAACGAAAAGTAATTACATTTTAGTCAACATGTTTTCTCTATTTAAACAAATGCAAAAAGTCTAATATTGGTATGGCATGTTGCATGCAGATGGTATGGTAGTATAGTCGACAGTCAAGCTATTTATTTATTTATTATTTTGTCCCTTCAAATTCATTCATTTGAACATGAAAGGCAACTAAGGTAAGGAATACAGATTAGCGCTGTAGGCTATTCGTTTACTTTTATAGACATCGTGCAAATGGAATCAATCTGGTTTTCTGTCAATCTGTCCTATTTTGTCAGATTTTCCTACTGTAGACCAAAATGTATAGCTATCTGTGGCTCTGTCACTGCAGTAATGTGAATGCGATCGTGACAAGACCGCCTCGCCTGCCAAATTGTACATTGTGCTGCCCACTTATGTGTGCTGTTATGATTGATCAAACTTTTTCGTCTCGTCAACGAAAAAACATCTTAAATTGAGTCCTAGTTTTAATTATCAGCGATCTATTTTCGTCTCGTTAACGTCTCGTTAACGTCTCGTTTTAGTGATGGACAAAGTGTCGTTGGCGAAAACAACAAAATTAACACTGCTCACCAGAGGGGTGCATGCTGGCAGGGTAGTAGTCCAGGGGCCCGGGGCGGCTCTGCATCATGCGGGGGTCCATGTACGGCATCATGATCCAGCGGGGGTCAAAGTTCATCGGCAGGGGCGGCGCTCTGCTCATGTTGCCCTGCTGGTACATGGGTGGTGCGCCGCCCTGCTTGGGCCCCGGCTGAGGTGTGGATCCCGGGGATGGACCCTGTGGAGCCTGGGTCTGTGAAGGCAACTGGCCCGGAGATGACTGGCTGTGTTGCTGCTGCTGCTGCTGTTGCTGCTGCTGCTGCTGTTGTTGTTGTTGTTGTTGCCACTGCTGCTGTTGCTGTTGTTTAAGAAGCTGCTCCTAAAAACAAGGCAAGGCAAGAAACATAGATTACATGTTATGCCGGTTTGTAGTCAAGGATAGGCCACTTAGGTTTAGGTACATGTAAGCGTGTAGGTATGTATGTATGCATGAATGTACGTACCATGTTGGGGATTAACCCAAGGCCTTTTGGCCCAATACCCCTTCCCCCCACACACACACACACACACACACACACACACACACACACACACCTTCCCGTTTGCCAACTTCGTAAACCACGGGTTAACCATGGCAACCACAAAGCCCACAGTTCCAATGAGTCATATGCGCTGGTCAAATTGATTAGCTCTTAACTGATCTAGAGCTACTGGACTTTTGTGCAAGGACACAGACGTTACACATTCAAGGACCTTTGGTAACCAATAACCCATACTGCAGAAGAAGGACGCCCGACAGACACGCGCTGTATTTGTGTGCGTTCATTTTTTTTAAAGATGTGAACTAAATAATAGGGCTGCACAGTCCTCTTACCACCACCATCAATAGTGATCATATTTTTAGATAAATCGGGATTCTATGGCTTGAAAATGGCTTTATCCGTTAAAATAAATACAAAATAAAACCATTTAAGGTCCTTGCTGGCTTCCGACCGTACCTTTGGTGCAGTTACAGTAGTGCACATTGCCGGTCAGTTCCCCACCTGTTGCTGCCTTTGAAAGCGCGGTGGAAGGGACTTCTGGTACTTGGAGTATCCCTGGCCAGGAGGACCACCGACCTGGCGACCCCCTGCTGCCGCAACGCTGCTCTCCACCTTCACCAGATCCACCAGCCCTCCTCCGCCCGGCCGGAGGTGAGCACCCCCCAGTGCATCCTCTTTACTCTCCCCTTGTACGGGGGCCTCGGGCGGGGCCTGCTGGGCTTGGGTCACAGGGAGCTGGGCAAACTGCTGGGTGTCTGAACAAGCACAAACGGGGTCGATTACAACAGGTATCATTATCGAGAATGCTTGCTAAACTCTTCAAGGCCACAGGGTGCTTCCTCAGAAGCTACATCCCACATACTGGAAACACATTGTGAAGTCTAGGATGTTGTTGGTGTAACGCGGTCTGTGCCACCGCTTTGTTTGTGTGCCTATATACGGAGTCAGGGCTTGTACAAGTACCGGATTCGTTTTTCAGCATGCAGAGAACGGTAAGATAGCGGACCACCAGTAGATATTTGGTGAATTTGACAAATTAGCTTACGATCACTTACTATACAGTGTTGCATGTGGCTGTAGACAGGATAGGATATACTGTACTGTAGCCCGCCTATACAGGGTGTCTATGATAAGTTGCCTATCCTATTTTAGCCTAGGGCTGGTGTGAAATTGGAGAACATTTTAAAGATAATTTCTTTCCCCCATATTGATCGATATTTATCACAATATAGAATTGTATAACTGCCAGTTCATCACGATTGTTAACTGGCATCTAGTTACATAGATAAGTTTACAAACACAATTGAAGAATGTCCTTTCAATTGCTATCAATATTATACAAATTCCATCCCAATTGTTTACACAATTGGGATGACAACAATTTGTGCATTTTTAATTATATTACTACTTTATATGACTTTATTAAACCTGAAGCATATTTTGTTATACGTTTACCCCTTGTCGTTATTAAATGTACTTAAACTCTGTATACATGTTAAGGATTACTGTTTTTACCCCTTATCATTATGAAATGTACTTATGCTATACAAGTACGGTATTATCGTTTCTGAATGTATGCATTTTATGTCTGTAGTGTCATTACACCTGCCCAGAGACTGCAGTTAAAAATCTCATTAAAATGTTTATTAATGTGCATTGTTCCTATTCAATTTTAATTTATATATACAGCTGCAGAAATAATTGAGCCCACTGCACATTTAAAATGTAATAGTATAAATATACTGTAAATGTAAAACATACCATAATAGAAGAAAAGTAAATACGTTTCATTTGTAAATAGCTCAAATCTGAAAAACAGCTGCAGGGATCTCTTCATTTTTCCCGCGGCTGTAAATTATTATTCTTATCATTTTCTGAAGCTCTTATCTTTAGGTTTGTCCGCCTGGTGCATGCTAGCAAGCTAGCTAGCTAGGCTTCACTAACCGGCGCCGGTGTCGTAGCTGCTGTTACTGCTGGCCCTCTGCTTGCCCCCGGGTCCAGGCTGCACGGCCAGCAGGGGGGGCTCCTCCACATCCACGCAGGGCGACGTTGGCTGGCTGGCGCTGGGAGAGGAGGAGGCGGCCAGCGAGGGGCTGGGGCTGCCGCCGACGGTGGCGGAGGTCCCGTCCAGGCTGGGGGTCTTGCTGCCGGTGCTCCCGCCCGACTGCTGCTGCTGCTTCTCGTCCAGCCGCTTCAGCTTCTCGGCGCAGGCGGCGCGCCGCTCCTCCTCCATGCGCCGCTCCTCCTCCTCGCGGCGGCGGCGCGCGCGCTCCACGGCGGCCGAGATCTCCGAGGTCGACTGCTTCCTGCGCTGGCGCCACGTCTCGTCCTCGTCCTCGCCCGGGGGCGGGGCCAGCAGCAGCAGGCCGGCCTGCGGGGAGGGAGAGGAACCTCCTGCCGCTCCTCCTCCTCCTCCACCTCCACCACCTGCTGCTGTCGACTGGTGCTGGACTGAGCCGGGCTTCCCAGAGATGCCAGGGGCTGCCTGGCCGTGGGAACGCTCCTAAGGTGCAGAGGAGGAGAACACGTCACTCTCAGTTGACTATGGCCCTTGTTGCCCCCAGCAACGCTCATTCTGGGATGGTGACAGAACCGGTGGAAGAAGCAAGCGCCCAAAACAACATTGACACACCTTTTCTACAAAGTAAAATACAAATGTTGGTCTATGAGGCCCAGATATCTACCAACACGCTCGGCTCACTGAGAACATCCTGTTCTCGCCAGGCTACAGTTTGACTTCGCCAAGAGCTTGGAACCTCTCAACGCAAATGTGCTCATCTACCATGCAGAGAACAATCGAGACAATCAGCGTTTCGGTTTCCACCGGAGCACTAGCTGACTGAGCTGGGACTACTCGAAACGCGGCAAACTCTGATGTTGCCACTAGCTCCGCTCGCAGAAATTTGCAGCGTCATGCATTGTACAAACGAATCTGGATTCACAACCTCTCTGCTTTTGATTCATCTTACAGTACAACGGCATTTAATATCGTAAACAATCGGGCCGTCGGGTTCCTGACTGTTTGTTCACTTTCGTTTTTAAGTTAGGCTAAATAGCATTTTGCTAGGCTTAAATAGCTATGGTAAGCTAATTAGCTAACAATTTTCAGCGCAGCCAATGCAGCTTACAGATAGTCATACAGAATCAATATAAAATGAAGAGCTTCACAAGGCTCTCGTCCCGCTGCCTGTGAATAACGGAGCTGTATTGGCACGCTGCCACTGTTGTGCCGTAGGCTACTGTAACTGTTCATCTACCGAAGATGAAGCGGCCGGATTATTATTTTGTTAAATGAGGAGAAAGTGAAAGCTAAAACATGATCTCCACCTGTACACAAGCTGACAATGTTAATCTGAGCGTTTTGGTATTTGTAGACTAATTGAATAGTCTACATAAAAAATGTAATTAACAGACGGCAAAATTAATCGCTAGGAACATCCCTACTGTGAAGTCAAACTGTTCGCCAAGATCCAGATGGTATCACAAGGCTAGAAACACATTGTGTTGCACCAACAACGCTCATTCAGGAATGGTGAAAAACTGGTGGGGGAAAAAAAAATATCAAACCGCCCAAAAGACAATAGAATATTTAAATTGAATAAATACAGATGGACTTCAGATGAGTAAAATAATAACGTTGGTCTATGGAGGCACCAGACATCAACAGACATCTACCTGTCGGTAATAGCAGTAGGGCCCCTGTCCGAGGAGAGGCCCCGGTGGAGGGGAGGACTGCTCCCGTGGGCTACCCAGTCCTGGCCTGCGCCCCTGCGTACAGGCAGCCACACACACAGTTAGCCAAGTGCTAGGGCCATGAGCTACGCTGGAGCACGCGTTTTAGACACAGACCCCGAGAGCACACGCCTATTTCGTGCTCACGATTCGGATGACGCTACTCGAGTTTACACGATGCTCGACCATTCTACATTTGTCTATGCTCATGGCCTCTATGCGGCCATACAGTGGTTGTTTTCATGAAGGCACTCACTCGTGTTTAAAACTCCTTAATTGTAGCATGTCTGTTGAACTGTCAATTTCCTTTTCTCTTATTCACGATAATGTTTTTTGAACGGCCTCTTGTCCCCATGAGCCCCACCAACTCGTTTGTAATGCGTATTGGTACCCCCTTGAAAACAAAGAGCTTAATTTCAAGGAGGCTTATCTTAGGGCTGTGCAATTAATCACATTTATCGTGATTTCAATTTTGGCTCCAAAGAATTTAAGAGACCATATAATCGAGAAAATAAACGGATAGACCACCACTGTCTACGACGCTGCCCTGCCCACAGCCGAAGAGTCGAGAGCCGACCGCCCACCTGGTAGCTGGAGGACCCCTGCAACCCCCAGCCGCTGCCTCCCTCCTCCCCGCACGCTGCCTTGCTGGAGGGCAGTGGCGGCGGCCCGTCGTCCGAGCTGGATCGGGGTGTGTGGTGGGTTACCCCGCCGCTGTCCGAGGCTCGAGAGCGAGGGGCCGCGGGGACGCTGTCCTGGGGTCTTGGCTGCTCCCTGTGACATCACAAAACGTTAATGGTTTTCTATCCTCGTTTTTATCATGTCATTGTGAAGCACCTTTGTGCATGTCAACTTTTAACTGTACAGCACTGTTCAGCGGCAATTGACCAATCCCAAGCCTCGCACCTTTTCACCCGTCCACCAATAACAGTCGAGAAGGTTTTGAACCCGAAAGAACTCCCCCCTGTGTTTTAACCTACAGTCCACTGTCATTTATTGACCCTGTAGCAAACATTCCACCATTCTGGATCAGTCAGCTGTCCATTTTCCTGTTATAGTCTACAATGCAGTTTTGTCCAAAGTAGTTACAGCAGCTAAGGGGGGCGGGGCTTGGGATTGGTCATGACTTATGTGAAAGATGCTATACAAATGGAGTTGATCACAAGACAATATTATACTGTCTACTGCGCATACCTTGAAACGTTTTTGAGCTCGCTTCTCTCCTCGTCCCCCTCTTCCTCCCCTTCGTCGTCGCTGAATTTCAGCTTGGCGGAGTAGTCGATCTCTTCGTGGGCTCCTGTTCATACAATGGAAAGAGCAGGTGAGCGGTGTACATCTGCACTACACTGACTGTAACCAATCATCTGACCCATCCTCTCCTAGTGAAAGGAGAAATGTGTTAATAAAAGAGACTAGAGACAGTCTTATGTGACGTGGTGCTGATGAAGGGAAGAGGCTGAGACTATTGCCTGTCCTAACCTGCCCAGCCGTCGTCTCCATCGTGGTCCAGCTCATCCAACTCCTTCAGGTCGTCCTGCTTCAGTATGGAGGGGCGCTTCACGACCTCTCCACCCCCGCCGCGAGGACCGGCCTGTGGCCTCCCGTCGGTGCCCGTCTGCCCACGAGAGAACCTGACAGAGCATTGGCAAGGTGCGTTTAGTTAAGACGGAGCCGTGTGCCTCCACACGGTTCGCTAACCCTGCATTCACACTGACGACAAACGAGAGAGACACGCTTTCCCCTTACGGGCATTCCTGGAGTTTTCTGTTTGTTCCAGCACACATACACACACACACGTGTTATACGCTGCCTTTGGTAGTAGCAGTGTGGCATCACTCAATATTTAAATCAAATAGACCTAGTCTAATTCCTTAGCTCTGCCCTGTTTGCCTGCAGCAGCTACATGTCGCCATAAACCAAATGACAGCCAGTCGCCTTGTCTCGTTCGTTGTCCGTGTGAACGCAGGGTAAAGGGTTGAGTAGTGAGGTAAAGAGGTTCACGAACAAACAAAACAAAACAGAATACAATAGTGGAGTTCAACCAGAAGCCTCGCCTAAACCTAAATATGGAATTAGCTTTGAATGTTCTTTCATGTCACCGGAGACACTGGGGACGGGGAAGGGGGGGGGGTTACCTGGGGGTTGGTCCTTCGCCAGGCTGTGGGAACCTGTATGGGCCCTGTGGACCAAACGGCGGGGGAAAGGGCAAATATGGAGGATACATCTGTAAGACAGAGCGAAAAGGAACACCACACAGTAAGTACAGGACCCAAGGCAGCGAGCATTGTCGTGCTGAGATCGTCCCATGCCAAGCTGTAACGCAACGTAGCGGCGAGTGAATCTGAATGAGAAGCCATTATTCTGTCTTGGTCTAAAGACAAGTAACACAGTAATAAATAAGTAATTTTTAATGTTTCATTCTCCCGCAATTAATAAATACTTTAGCCGCTTTCCAGAAGTAAACCTGAGGTCGGTGTAAACAAGCTAGAAGGTAATGTAGCGGTGCGTGGACTTACGAAGGGAGGCATCATCCCTCTGTAGGGAGGAAACCCGGGCACCCCGGGCGCCTGGGGCAGAGGCAGGGGCAAGGGCAGGACGGGGCTGCCCGCTGGGGGGTTCCTAGGGGGCCCCTGGCCTCCCAGAGCCGCTTCCACCATCGCCATTGCCTCGGCACCCTCCAGTAGCCCCTCCCCAGGGAGGGTGGGAGCCAGGGCACGGCCCCCACCATCCCGCCAGCTCGTAACATCTGTATTGGGGGGGGGGGGGGGGGGGGGGG
>JAODUK010000003.1:281455-292505 GCA_027564635.1 Typhlichthys eigenmanni | reverse complement strand
AATTTACCTAGGCTATTGAATGGGTCACCAAAACAATTGCCCTCCCAAATTTTTGGAGCAGGAGCCGTCACTGTGTGTTAAGAGCACATCGTCAAAGTTGACATTTTTGTGGCAGGGCCGAACCGATGCCTAGTGACACAACGGGGCTTTACCACCGCCGTGGCATTTACCGTCCGAGATTATTCTCCAGGATTACTCGTAATCCCTTGCTGAGAAAGCGGCACATCGCGCTTACATTGCGGCGCTGTGTGCAAACACCATTCCTGGGTGGACAGTGGAGCCCAGCCTTGGTAAACACTAGTGTCTCTAGTCTGCAGTTTTGAATCTCCAGCATTTAGTATTTATGGACAGCGTGGGGTATAGGTGCGCGTAAAACACATTCTGCATTATTTAGAAGAGATTTTTCTGTAAGTTTTGTTTGTGTGTGTGTGTGTGTGTTGTTAATATATTAATATATCTTTTCTTTGTAAAGATATTGTGGACATGATTCTGTTTGCATTTGCCTCTGCATGATTTTATATGCATGTTTATTGGTGTTGTCTATGTGTATTTAACTAGCTTGTGTGTGTGTGTGAGGGGGGAGAGGGAGAGAGAGAGAGAGAGGGGGATATTGCTGACTATTGGGCCATTCTATTTCTCCTCTATAAATGTTCTGTGTTTGCTCTTTACCGACCATGCGTGCCAGCCCGTCTGAGCGGCCCACCACGTTAATGGTCCGAGGTCAGGAGTGCGAGCAGCAGAGATGGGGATTGGTTCTTTTAAGAGCTCGGCATGGCTCCCTTGGCTGCCTTTAAATGTTAACACTACAGTGAAACATTGGCCTGAACCCTGAGCTCCTCTCCGCACGGCCCTGTCCAGAACTAACAGCCTCTCCCACGCACACAGACGCACGCAAGCGCACACACACACGCACACACAGGCGCACACACACACACAGGCGCGCGCACACACGCGCACACATGGTCTGTAAAGAGCAAACACACGCACGCACACAGGCGCACACAGGCACACACATGCACTCACATGCACACACAGGCGCACACAGGCGCACACATGCACACACAGGCGCACGCACACACGTTAACCATGTGGGTGCGCCTGCAAACTAGCAGTTACAGTACGGTGACAGAAAAATAAAGTCTTACTGCGGCACAATTAAGTTACTGCAATGCTAGTTCAATGGAAAGCGTGTTTAATAAGTAAAAAGAGGTCAATCACTGTATCTGTTATAAGAGGACATTTATTAGGTGGCCCAATAAAAACCCAGTCGACCCAGTGACATCATATGGAATCTAAATCCCTGTATGGAGGAGTAGCAAATAAACGTGTTTAGTCGCGCCCCTCTCTGCATGCAAAGCATTAGCATGCAAATTGAGTTCTCTGTCAAACACACGATGGACTATATACAGACTTAAAAAGGCTGCTTGGCCTAATATGCTAATGCAGCACTATCCATCTACTGCACTCTCCTTGACACAAAGCAACGCCTCAATGCGCACAACTACATGTGTCAGACAACTAAATACAACATATAGGCGGTTCATATAGTGGGGGTTGGACCCCTGACCGCTTGGCAACAGCTGTGAGAGGATTTAACATTCGTTTTAAATAATAGTTTTATAATAAGTAAGAATAATTTACTATTAATTTACTATTATTCATTATATTTTTTTCTGTTATCTTATTATCTTTGACACAAAAGCGTGAAGCAATGTTTATGTCCTTAAATGGGTTACTAAAGTGGATGTTGCTTTTTGGGTGTTACAATGAGTTTGTAACAGCAGTGCCATAATTGTTTCTAGGATGTCTTCTGTATATGTTTTGAGTATCTTCAGTGGTCAACTACTTCTGCTGTGTGTGTGTGTGTGTGTGTGTGTGTATATATATATATGTATATGTATTTATTATTATTTATTTGATATTTATTTATTATTATTTATTTATTTCTGTGTGTTCTCTTGCTAAGATACAGTATGCCTTGGCAAACAGTAGAGCCCTGTGACTGTGACTAAAATCACATTTACGAAACACTGCACTTCCAACCTGGTTCTTTTGATATTCAGCCTCATATTTGGAACATATTTAGCCGCGTTTATTCTCCGGCCGCCCAGATGCACATTAATGCTGCAATAAGGCCAGCATGCGTTGGAGCATTCCAGCAGTTAGGCTGATCAACAGAGGAGCATCGCAACGACACAGGGGGGGAAGCAGATGTTGGCGGCTTGGCCAACATCTGCCACTGACATACTTCAGCCAAAAGCTTTGTGGCTCTGGCTGAGGCAGGGATATAGATGGAGGGAGGGAGGGAGGGAGGGAGTGAGTGAAAGAGGGAGGGAGGGACAGAAGTCTGTGTTTTTCGATGCTACAGAGGGGTTTATTCATGGTGAACCGACATATAGCAGATAGCTGTACTCTTGCTAAAGTACTGTATGTTGGTATAGTAACATCGCACAGGCTTCACATTGCTTATCATTTGCTATAGACTCTACTATGGCATATAAGACATGTCACTTGAATTACTCTATGGCATAGAGTAATGAAGTGACATGTCTTGTATGCACTGGAATGATAAAGTAGCTTGCATGCAGCAAAATACATTCTGTGACTACTGCACAAATCTTATTTAGTGGGAATGCACACCTTCTGCTAATGAGGGGTTTATTTGTGTTGTTTTATTGGCTCATATATTAAGAGGACCACTGCTTTAACCCGTTTACAAGTCAGTTTATATTTGTAGAATTTAATGAAAATATTAAATATTAAATTAAAACATTACAACAGTTAGATTCTACAAACTAGAGGGAAACTATGGAAGCAATTAATAATTCTGATTCGGTACCGGTCTGAAAACAGTGTATTACTTACAAACGTCTGCACGTGTACATGATGAGGTAAGGGAGATACACAGTCATGGGTTTTATCCAAAGCAGTGCTTTAAAAATGTACTCGTACATGCACAGAACCCCAAATGTCTGCCCCAGCAGACAACTACTGTACATGTCAATGTGTCCTTGTGGCTTAACTGTACATGTCAATGTGTTTAAATGTGTCAATGTGTTTACATTTGTTCTTGTGGCTTAACTGTACATGTCAATGTGTTTACATTTGTCCTTGTGACTTAACTGTACATGTCAATGTGTTTAAATGTGTCCTTGTGGCTTAACTGTACTGTACATGTAAATGTGTTTACATTTGTTCTTGTAGCTTAACTGTACATGTCAAAGTGTTTACATTTGTTCTTGTGGCTTAACTGTACACGTCAATGTGTTTACATTTGTCCTTGTGGCTTAAATGTACATGTCAATGTGTTTAAATGTGTCCTTGTGGCTTAACTGTACACGTCAATGTGTTTACATTTGTCCTTGTGGCTTAACTGTACATGTCAATGTGTTTAAATGTGTCCTTGTAGCTTAACTGTACATGTCAATGTGTTTAAATGTGTCCTTGTGGCTTAACTGTACATGTAAATGTGTTTACATTTGTCCTTGTGGCTTAACTGTACATGTCAATGTGTTTAAATATGTTCTTGTGACTTAACTGTACATGTAAATGTGTTTACATTTGTTCTTGTGGCTTAACTGTACATGTCAATGTGTTTAAATGTGTCCTTGTGGCTTAACTGTACATGTAAATGTGTTTACATTTGTTCTTGTGGCTTAACTGTACATGTCAAAGTGTTTACATTTGTCCTTGTGGCTTAACTATACATGTCAATGTGTTTAAATGTGTCCTTGTGGCTTAACTGTACATGTCAATGTGTTTACATTTGTCCTTGTGACTTAACTGTACATGTCAAAGTGTTTACATTTGTTCTTGTGGCTTAACTGTACATGTCAATGTGTTTAAATGTGTCCTTGTGGCTTAACTGTACATGTCAATGTGTTTACATTTGTCCTTGTGACTTAACTGTACATGTCAATGTGTTTACTTACACAGGGCACAGCCATAAACAATATCTAGTGGGGCTAACTTAGTGGGGAAGAAGGGTGCGAGCCAAGGAGCTTGTAGGGAAGTGTGTTGACCACTTTGCTGTTGGAGAATCAAACCGTAAGGGTAATTCCAGATACATGAAGTAGTTAATATCATAAGAAAGCGAAGTTGCGCAGTTGGCAGCAGATGGTACATGGCCACTCGATGCATAAAAACAAACAAAAAACTTGATACTTTATAGAAAAATTTAAAAGATTGAGGAAAGAGTGAACTGATAGATGCGCAGAGAGCTGTGTATTATCACAATCGAAGCCAGTCCCAATCAGATAGGCTATTGGAAAAGACGATGATGAAATTCACCTGCCGTGGAGAAGGTGCGCTGCCTTGTGTAACACGATGCAAAGCGAGTGGAGGTTGATGTGTGAGTCAAGAGATAAGCCCAGAGGCGCAGGTAGCTTGCTAGCTGATATGTCATGCCACCTTATGAATGTCAGCTTGCTCCTCATCTGGTGTAGCTGAATAAACAACATTTGAACGGTTTTCATCAAAATTCAAGTGTATTCTATAGTAAATAATAAACCGTGGCATAAAGTAATATACAGTAGTCAGGTGTATACCAGGTGATATGATTCTTAAAGCATGGGTCACATTTTTCCTATCTTTAAATTGTGACATAGCTTTAAACAGTCTTTTTGTTAACAATACATTACAGACACATTATTGAGCACACCAGTGTGAATGGGGAAGTGAAGGAAATGTGTGTGGAGTTTTTCTCTTATGGTTTTAGGCCCTACAAGAGAAAAACTATATTTTATATATTGTATTAAATGTAATGGAATATCTGGCTCTAACTGTGAACAAACACTATCCAGACATTACTTATTTGTAGTTACATTATATGTTATGTTATATTATGTAAAATGTTATACAATTTAGTAAATGTAAGTTTTTTTTAATAACTTAAAATCTTGTTTAAACTTAAAACTTAAAAACTAGTTTAAGTTTAGTCATGTTTAAAAATGCCATGCGCTTATAGGTCCATTATGTACCTAAGAATAACCTAACCTAACATAACCTAACCTAACATGAGTAATTGTTGTCACAAGTCCATCTGGGGAGCCGTACATTGAAACTGTTTATGAATTACTTTCAAACAAATACTTGGCAGTTGACTGGATGAACCATCTGGTCGTTTTCGCTGTCGGCACACCTAAACCACGCCCGTATAGCTATAAACACGACGCTAGCCTAACTGATTGTAAAGTTCAGTTGCTACTCGGACACATTCAAAATGATTCCTAGGCTGTCCAGACTGATTCTCACGGCAAAATTAAACTGAAGCTCTCATGACCATAAAATCACCTTTTGATTTTGTTGAGCAGCGCTACACTTAAACTGCGCCGGCATTCTGTGTGAATGCACATCCGAGATCCGAGGCGCAGGATCAGAGAAGCACACATGCAATCATGCCATCCTTGTGGAACCATGTGGCTGACAATTGCACATTTGACCAAAGAGCCCACTGCATGGGCACGGGCCCAGCACAATCCAGAGCCTGGGTCCGGTCCAATCCAGTCAAACCCCTGGGGGCTATCTGTATTCCCATCACCCATATTTCCTAGCTGGAGTCACTGCTCAGCCTCAAGGCTAATCCCAGAGCAGCCGCATTCCTAGCCAAATGATGCAGAACAGGTACAGTAGGGCTGACAAAACACAGCGGGGTGGAGAGGAGGTGGATTAATGGCTCCTTCATAGTAATGTCTGGCTGCTTCACGGGCCATCCTGGCTGTGTGTGAGTGATAGGCTTGCTCTCGTTATCTGTCGATTGGGGTAATTGCTGTTTGGAGGAGTCTGGCTGACGGATGGTGATGCAATCTGCCCAGGGCTGGCTAGACGGTTGGGGGAAGCCATCGCTCTCAACGCCCTCATCGCTACCCCACAAGTGTCTCCGTGAAGGAGCACGCCCGGCGGAGGTGTTGCTTGGTGTCGACTCTCTGTGCGTTCCGCCCTGGGAGCGTTGTGTGAGCATAGTTTTGACTGCGTGCATGTTAACAGCAATGTAGAAGTGTAGAACGTTTGACTTGACCGCAGAAGATTCTTATCTTGATATACAGTATGTACATCTGTATGACACACACTCTCTCAATGGTATCTTCTGTAGTTGCAATGTGGACAACATAGTTGTTCACATGCTGGTGCTTAGTGCGACATCTAGTGGCAAACATGATCTGTATGTATGTATGTGTATATATGTATATATATATATATATATATATAAGTAATACATTTTATTTGATGACACTCAATGACATCTTGCATTAAAAATACAAAGACTGGGGCATACATAGGAATATAAGATTAACATAAAACGTGTGAAAAGTAAAGGAGAGTGAGATTTCATATGAAAATAGGTTTGTTCTGCATGGTCAGATATGTAGAGGTCAGTAATATTAGAAGGGGAATATAGTTATTGAAAATAAAACAATGTTTGGAGTTCTCACGTGGTCAGGTGGGCTCAGTGATTGCAATCCACTTTTTGTCTTCTCAGGGTCTTCTAGTTGTCTGTTCCCATGGGAACACAAAGTGGTGCAGACCACACAACACGATCCTGGCCGTGACAATGCACGTCCGATGTGAGGGATTTGGGGATGGGGGGGGGGTTCTGAGGTAGCACCCTATCGTGTTGTAGGGATGGATTGTTTTTGTTTTGATTTCCAGCATCGTTGTTTCCATCCAACTAGTCAAACATCATCAGATTGTTTGTCAGGGTCACGATTTGGAGGTTTAACGGTATAGTCAGCTATACAACTGCATGCTAGCACACATTTAGTCAAATTATCCAAATATCTCTCTCTATCAAACCTTTCCTTAAAGGTAAAGTCAGCTATTGTAAGCTAAATGTAAGATAATATACATTTAGTCAACTTCAACAAATATCTCCTCGCATTTCGCTAGCTTACCGTTCTCTGTGCGTGTTTAAAAAACTATCTGATACTTCTACAAAGTGGTGAACACCGCTCGTATCAACAAAGCCATAGCCATATGCACTACATTGCATTTCGATGTGTGAGGCCGCGCCGCGGATGGCCGCGGGGTGATACTGTTTTGATTTGACTGACACTGCCTTTAACTATTCAACGAAAATGTTGGAAACATTTGTGCTCTCGCAGCACAAATGTAAATATGAATAGATGACATAAAACAGGCATATGTATAAAGTGTAGGCCACGGCTCTTGCAGCACTTCTGGGTTGTACAGAATTTAGCAAATGTGAACACGTGTGTGTGCGTGTGTGAAGAAATGAAGTTCATTTGTGCGTGTGAAAGTCAACAGTCTTTGCATAAATATTTAAGATGCATTAGCCATAATTCATTGGCGCCTAATGGGTTGCGATTGCTCAATCTCTGCGCTCCAGGCCTCCAGTGCCGTAGCATGTGCTTGTGCATATCAATGCAAGGTCCCCTGCTCCTCAGCCCTGCCTGTGTCTGCTCCAGTCACACAGAGGAGCCTCCACTGTGCCCATGTTGCCACATATTATAACCTTAATGAAATCCTTAAATGGCTGGTCACATGCCAGTTAATGAAGGAAAACAATGAGAGATTGTAATCCTCACTGGCTGCTAATTTGGCCAGACTTTGTGCAGGTGTGTGTGTGTGTGTGTGTGTGTGTGTGTGTGTGTGTGTGTGTGGGGGGAGGGTGTGTTTACATTTTTGCCAGCCGTTTGATTGGTCACCGGCACTTCCTCTGTCAGAGAATGACTGACTGAATGTCTGACTGTTGCTGTGAGCGACATTGTTTTGTCCGTCCCCCCCCGCTCCTCCTCAAGCCAA
This sequence comes from Typhlichthys eigenmanni, assembly GCA_027564635.1. Lineage (NCBI taxonomy): Eukaryota > Metazoa > Chordata > Actinopteri > Percopsiformes > Amblyopsidae > Typhlichthys > Typhlichthys eigenmanni. The sequence goes on along the minus strand of JAODUK010000003.1, from coordinate 284,744 downwards.
CACTGGTGATTTCACGGTGGCTCTCCACACCAGGTTTGATAATCATTCCATCTGGGGTGTGGTGGGGCCCACTGGCTTGTCATCTGCCAAGCATCACATGTCAAATTCTCTCTCTCTCTCTCTCTCTCTCCCACTCCCCTCCCACCAATTCCTAAGGGAGAAGGGGGGGCGGGTGGGGGGGAAACAGGGGACACCCCTCGTCCCTCTGTCCCCCGCGATGCCCCTCCCCCACCGGCCTGCCGCCATCACTGTGCCTCGCGTTTGATTTAATACCAGCCTAAGTGTGAATAAATTCCTGTCACAGCCCATTAAGGAGGCCTTGGAGAGATCTGGCCTGTTATTAATTCTCCACAGCTCCTCTCCTCTGTTCTCTCTCTCTCTCTCTCTCTCTCTCTCTCTCTCTCTCTCTCTCTCTCTCTCTCTCGTGCTTTTTATAATACCCTGTTAATTACCGTGACTGTCCTCTTTGTTCACAATGAGAGTGAGAAATTAAAAGCAGGGAGTGTTTATATTTTCACATAGGAAAGGCTGTCAGGCAGCAATGGACTCTCCTCCTCTCCCCTTTCCTCATATACTCTCCCTCTCCTCTTCCTCTTTCTTCTCCTCCTCTCCTCTCCCCCTCTCTCCTCTCCACTCCCTCTCTTTCTTCTCCTTCTCCTCTCCTCATATCCTCTCCTCGCCTCTCTCTCCAGGCCGACTGGGCGTTCTAGGGGGAGAGCGCTGCCAGGCCAGATGACAAGCAAACACAACCAAACTGTAATGAGACCAGCAGACAGGGATGTAGCCTCTCTCTCTCTCTCTCTCTCTCTCTCTCTCTCTCTCTCTCTCTCTCTCTCTCTCCCTCCCGCCATGTGCATCTTTGTGTGTATTTCTCTATTCTCCTGCTACTTTTCCATGTTCCTCTCCAACCCTTCACCCTCTCAGTAATAATTATTTAGCCCCTCCCTTTCTTGCCATCTGTGTGTAACTGGATTCAGCATCGCATTAGCAGACCCATATGTGGCCCATTCCGGCCTCTGTGTGCCGCACGATTTTTAATTGTTTGGCCTGAGGTCGCTGGTCCACGTAGCCATGACACCAGCAAGTAGAAGGATGCAGGCTGTTTATGAGAGTGAGGGTTTTCTAAGCTGTAGCTCCGCTTTGTAGTCGAGTTCAACTCTAATTATTCCTACTTTGTACTGCAGTGTTAGGTTAGCACTTAGAGATTTTCCTGTTAGCACCATGTGACTGAGTTGAGTTGCTTGGAATGAGTTCACTGTTGTTTACATGGGGAAAAAACAGGTTTCTTTAAAAATAATATCCATTTAGCATTTCGTATTATTATAAAATGGTTATTAACCAGATGTAATGATAATTGAAAAACATGGTGCTCACCAAAAATATGTAACACTTATTTACATATGTATTTTTAAAGAAGAAATACCATACTTGCAAACACACCGTTTCTGATTCTGTTTGTTCAAAAGGTATATGGGATCGGCCATCACTTTATTTTCTAGTTGCCTAGTCACTAAAGTGTGTCTTATACTGTATGTTGGTAAAAGGTTCGACCTCATAATTGATCCTACCACATCTCCTTGCTAACCTCAACTGGGGGTGTGCTAGAAGAATATGTGACGCTTTTGTCTGGAATGAACCGCATGTGGCCCTTTTTTCCCGCTCTTTTTTTCGACCCTGAATGTGATTGGCTCTCAGCGTGCGTGGAACAGGAGTCGCTAGAATAATAATCCCCTGCCACCGGTGTGTGTGTGTGTAGACTTAATTAGTATCACTCTTCTTTTCATCTTTTCAGAAATCTGCCTGCCCGTCTATATTCTTTATCCTTCCTGTATCCTTCCCTCGCAAAGAGAAAGAGGTTAATTAAAACCAATATTACTTCGCTGGAGAGTCACTCTTAGCTTTCACAATTCAAGCAATTTACCACATCGCTGAGCCCGGGGTTTATCTTGACGTCTGAAAAACATTGTTGGCACCTGAAGAGTCCTACGTTTCAATCAAAGCATCTTGCAACCTCTTAGCAACCCTCAAAGCCTGCAACGAACCCCCCCCCCCCGCCTTCCTCCTCCCACCCCCCCCGCCATCTTGAAGAAGCCAAATGTATTTTAAATGCGCAAGATGCACATGCCGTATGCTCATGACAGACGTCTGGGTGGGAGATGTTCTCTTTAAGAGACAGACATGATGGGTGTTACTAGAGAGTGAACAGAGAGGTTTCAACGTACTGCACCTCTGTGTTGGACGTTTGGAGGAGGGAGTTGGGGTGAGGGGGGGCTTTTCACGCTTTATGCAGACCAGAACGACCCAGCGTTCCAGGCAAGTCAATGGGGAGGGCCACGTTCTCCCTGGGGGTGTTAATGGGTATTTTCAGTACATTACATTAATTCCTAAGTACATACATCAATCTGAGGCCACAACTGTATTTCTGCAGTAAACTGTTTTGTGGTAAATTTACTTTGCATGCTATGTTTGGTAGATTTAGCTGTCTGGGCGCTCAAACAAAAGCAAAACAAAGGCAAAATAACTGTTAATTAATCGTAATCGAGGTACAGTGTTCAATTAATCGTGATTTCGATTTTAGGTAATATTATCCAGCCCTACTTAATGCCCACATAAATAAACATTTTAGGTAATATCGTCCAGCCCTACATATTGCCCACATAAATAACAGTTTCTGGTCTCAGAAGCAATTCATTTTTGCATCCATATGCGCTACCTTGTTAGTATTCCAATGTCTTTGGTATTTTTGTGTAGAAACTCTGAATTCAACCTCTTCTCTCCAGCAAACCCTGGCATGGTTAGGTAGCACACACACACACGTACACACACACACACACACGCACGCGCACACACATACAGTAGTAGTGTGTGTGTGTGTGTAGAGGTCCCTTCTCAGAACAGTCACTAAATATCGCTTCCTTGCAAATGGAATCCTGCCCTCCTATACAGTACTTTTTAATCCAGGAAGCGTTCCATAATTAAACTGAAGGAGTGGGACGTCTCAGCCGTTTGACTCTTTGTTTAACAGTGACCCGTGTTGGGAGTTGAAGCCGCAACTCGGGTCTTTGTCTCTTTGTCGGTGCTGTATTTCTCCTACCAACACTGATCCTTCTGGGACACCATACGTGTGCAGCTAATCCGTCCTGAAACCTGCAAGCCAGTTGTGCTTCTAATTCCTTTCCTTTCCCTTTGCCTATAAAACCCCAGAGACCTCCTTTATCAACCGTTCGTAAGCACTAATATGTGCGTAAACCGTGCGTACGAATGAATCCACGCAAAAGTTGGGATTTAT
>JAODUK010000003.1:262604-281355 GCA_027564635.1 Typhlichthys eigenmanni | reverse complement strand
TTGTGATAAATAATCGCGATCTCATTATTGATCAAAATAATCGGGATTAGCATTTTGGCCATAATCGTGCAGCCCTATAATAATATGTATCATCTTCGAACAAAACTCAAAAACCACGAGGAAATTAATAGTGAAATATCTCAAGTCACCCACATTGATGCAGTAGGCGAGTGAACACTCTAATGGCACGAGGATCCACTATTACACTCTTCTAAAGTCTGCTTAATCCCTGCCTCTGTCAGCTCTCTGATACGTGAGCGCCTTCAAACAATCCTGCCAATTAACGGCGGGTTGTCACACACACACACACACACGCACACACACACAGATGTGTTGTAAAAATAAGAAGAAAGGAATAGAGAAAAGGATGTGTTCTTTGTAGTTAAACAAGTGCAGATGCGTCGGGAAGGGGGGGTGAAGTGGGGTGGGGGATGGGTATCACATAAAACTTGCATTAGGCATGCATGCAGGATTATAACTCATGTCTGGCCTTCTTCCATTTGGACGACCGGCTGGTTTTCACACACAGCTAGACCATGCCAGACATGTGCAGCGAAACACTACTCTTCCCCACCTACAACGCTCCTACGCATTACACACTTCTCGTCACCTCCAATACAGCTGTGCTTCAAACGTAAACTGGGGTTGACAATTCGGGGGGGGGGTGCTACTTAGCAAATGTCTGCGTGAGCCGTTGAAGTTATAAAATGGCAGTCTAGTTGATACCCCAATCAGGCATCAGACTAGCATCCAACCAGTGAGTCCAGCTACATGCTCTAACAAAGACATTCAACCAATGGGGTGTCTTTATCAGCACCTGGCGTACAGGAAACACGTCTCCCTCTTTCAAAACAAAGGTGAAGACGGGTCAAGGGTCAGAAAACGCAGGTTGACACATTAATCATCGTGAAAGGAAAATGGCAGCGGGTATCAATTTGTTTCATTAGAAGGTACAGTAAAAGGGACAGGAACATATTTTGCTCCCTGCTAAACCGTAATAAGCCTTACACGCATTGCACACACACACACACAACGTCTAAAATATTCTCCTCTCTCCTTTGAGACGAGGAGCGAGAGAGAATGGGAACACCGCGCTGAGAATGCATACGGATAAACAAGACGCAGGCTCTTTGAAAACAAAAGTGCTGCCGTGTCACAACTTCCTGGGGAAATAATGCGCTTCAATATTTTTGCGAGCAGTCGTCCATCTTCTCGCCTGTCCTCCTCTATTCCCTCTCCTCTCCCCCACACCCCACCCCCAGCCTTGCCTCACACTCCAAGCTGAACGCTAGCCCCCCCCCACCCACCAATTGCGAGTCTCACTCGAGCTCCGCTGGGACTCGCGTTAAGCGGGAATGTGGTCGTGTGCACACCGACAGTCAGGATGCAGATGCTTATGAATAAAGCTGCTGAGAAAGCAGAGCGTCCTGTGGCTCTGCGACTTAACAGGCGACATAAACCACAAACACAGCGTTGAGGGAAGGAGAGAAGGATGGAGGAGAGGGAGAAATAGGATAATTCGCCTACGCGTGGAGCGGATACCTCTCTGGGTGCCTCTCCGGGGGGCCGATGCAGCGGTTATTGAGTTATTCAATCTCCCTGGACATGACGAGTGGAAATGACTGCCCTCATTCCTCGTTTTCCATCTGCATGAAGCAATGTGATGGGTGTGGTGGCTCCGTACCAGGGACGGCACCGATACGATACTGAGATCGGAAATCAGTCCGATACTGACTTAAATAGCTGGATTGGTATCGGTGACAATTGGACAGTTGTAACCGATCCATGGGGCTAATCCAATTAAATTAGTTTACACGCGTAGGTCTACTGTCAAGCATCAGCAATGTCTAACCTACCCAGGCCACACTATCTAAAATAAAATGCATCGAAGTCCTAAAATAGAGATTAGCTGTCATTTACTTTGCAACTTAACTTAAAACTTAATTTAACACTGGCATCGGATCATTACTCGGTACCGGCCGATGCCCAAAGTGTCGGTATCTGGAACGGTATCGGGACTGAACAAACTGGATCGTGCCATCCCTGCTCTGTACCAGCGGGTGTAGTCTAGGGGTCACGGCCGTATCCGCAGGCCCCGGTTTCACCTATACCTATGTATCCGGGATTAAGTGGCTGCGGTGCAGAGGAACCGTGACAGAGAGCGAGAGAGAGAGACCTTGCTATGATGTACAGTATACCATAAAACAATCAGGCTCAGCTCACCCGTTTTGGAAAGGAGCTCATGAATAATGTCCTGGTAGAATAAAACAGCTCAGCAGCAGAGAGAAATCCAAACGAGAAAACAAAGCAAAACAGCAGTATTTTTTTGTTTGCTTTACATTTTATAAGTCCATCTGTTTTATTAATTTTTGCGGCCATCTGTATTTGAGCTAGGTGTGGTTTCACAGCAAGCCCTACAGGTGTGCGTACCACTGCCAGTGCATAACATATTCAAAGAGGTAAACAAACTATAGCCAAGTAGTTTTCCTTCCACCCACTAGTCTGCCCACACTCTTGGCACATGGGGGCTCTCCTCAACCACACCAGATGCTTCCATTACAATTTCCTCCTCCTACTCCTCCTCCACCAACTAGGACATGGCTTTAGCCAATGAGCCGCATGGTGTTGTGGAATCTGCCAAAATGAGGGCCTCCGTCGTCGTTGCCGGCACGACCCCTGGTGTGTGTGTGTGTGTGTGTGTGTGTGTGTGTGTGTCAAAGTCTCACAGCCAAATAGGACGTTAAAGAGATTTTAGTGTGGGGGTGCAGATACAGAAGCAGACAATGCAATGGGGAGAATTTTTAGGATACAAAATTGTGTGTGTGTACGTTTTTAAAGGGGGGGGGTTTGGGATTGTGAGGAAGGATTTGGGTTTAGTGGGGTGGGTGAGGGGGTTGTGTGGGTGGGGGGAATGTCATGTTTTCAACAAGGCACAGGACTTGCCCCCTCCTCCAGAGGTAGGGCAAACATTCGGCACAATGGGACCCCTTTGGAGTGCCCGGGGTTTAACGCTGCAAAGCGGGGGAAGTCCAAGTGGACCATAAAGCATGTTGGCCCAGGCCAGGGAAAGAGTCCTTACATATGCCAGCCACCCAGTTAGCTAGCTAGCTCCACTCCGCTACAACAAAACCCTCTTTTGACTCCTCTAGCCCGCAGGCCCCTTAAACATTGGACCATGCACACATTCTTCAGTGACATAATGCTTTTCTAAGCTATTGCCCTCTTCAAAGCGCTGCTCACCTCACCCATCCCCCTCTCGAAGGTTTCCACCCCGGCTCGCCAATTACTATTTAAATATGAATGCCAACGCAGGGGTGTTTGTTTTTACCCTCGTGATGCTGAGAAGGGGTGCGGGGGTGGGGGGCATGGGGGGACGTTGCCTGCTAGTCGACGTCAACGACCGTCTGTTCCATTGATGTGCCGCCGGTAGGTGTTTGCTGAACGGACGCTTGGGGCCATAAAACCTCCCATGCCGTCAAAACCATAAAATCCAGTCACCCCTTGCCCCCACTTCCTCGCCAGCAGCACATATATACACACACACACACACACACACACACACACACACACACACACACACACACACACACACACACACCGTGGTTGAAACCGCAATGCTCAGAGGGAGAGTAGTGCTTCTAAAGGGATTCTGATTAAGCTGTGTGTGTGTGTGTGTTTCTTGCAGTCTGGGTGGGTTTTTCTACGTGTGTGTCGGTCAATCTATCTAGTTGACCCTTCAGAGCAGATCTAGGCCGTAGGTTAGTTTCTGCCCACTGCCCCCCCCCCCATTGATGAGATTCCTACGGTCAGATGCTCCATAGCTGTGGGCTACGCACAGTCAGTCGTTCACAAAAGAGGGACGAACCCTAAGGACCCCCCCCTGGCGCGCGCGCGCGCACACACACACACACACGCAGACATGTGACTCCATATTGTAGTGGTGGGTTGATAACAAGCACACAACCAGTGTTATTCACTGGAAACAAAGATGGTTGATTCAGACGGGTCATCACAACATTAACAAAACCTGGTCCTACTTTGCTTGTTTTTCCTGTGGAGAAAATAATGTTTAAAAGCGGTCTCAATCGACTTCCACACAATTACAGTCAACAGAAAAAAAGTCTCAACTTAACCATGTTATCTAATAACGGTTGTATTCCAAGTTTACCAGGCTGTGATGGACAACACGCAAACAGTGGCGGTGTCAAAATGTACATGCAGCTAAAACGCGGGACAGCAGGATTGACAGCGATGGAAACGAGTGCCGTGAGAAGCATTGCCCCTCTGAGCGTTTTGTCGTAGCACCCTGTGCCGCAACAGCGTTTTCTTTTATCTCAGCACTTGGGTTAACCAGGGCCGATGTAAGAATTCAGAGCTCATTCTGGCTTCAGTGGCAGAAAACTGCCGTCGCTACTCCATTTTCACCCCCCCACCCCAGCCAAACACATCATCTAATCAGGAGCCGGTCAGGCGTCTCTCCTGATCATCGCTTTTTACATCAGCCAGTTAGATAACGTGTCTGACTCGAATGACTTCACGAGGACCCAATCAGCTCGCTCGCTGTATATTGCCTGCCGGTCCTGTTTGAGTGCAGAGGCTTCTCACATACAGTACCTGTCTGCTTAATGTTTAAACATCAATGTAATAGAGAGAATGGCGGTGGGAGAGCAATACAGTGGGTTAAATGAGAGAGAGAGAGAGAGAGAGAGAGAGAGAGAGAGAGAGAGAGAGAGATTGTACATATTGAGTAGAGCTTGGGGGAGTTTACGGCTTTCTATAATTCCTCTCAAACAATCCCCGAAGTCGAGAAGACGAGGGGTTTTTGCTGTGAGGCTTTATCTTGCGTCACGCTTTCAAATGACCGCCCCTTTTACCTGTCCAACCTGGTTACGGTAACTAGGTCGGACAAAACAGCATAGTAGGCTATAGTCTCGCAGAGACAACTTTTACTTTTGTAAAGTCTGGGACACAGTGCTGCCTAACTGCGTCAAGATCCGCCTACTTGACAGGAGAGGTATTTTGATTGACATGCAAGACAACTACGTAACTCAATGACAATGTCGGACAATAAACTTACAGAGGAATTTGTTGAGAAACTTACCAACACAACTCTGGATGTTTTCAGGTATTGTTCTCTGTTAAGATAAGTAGGCTACGCTTAAAATAAATGTAACACCTGAAATTTGTAAATAAAAGTAGGCTACTGCACTATAGCATCGCACCGGAATTACAGACACAGACTTTGTGAGTGACAATGCTAACAGCCAATGAAAATATACTTCTCAATTGGGCTTGGGATCGGTCAATTACCTTTACTGCTGCTAGTGGAGAAACTGCTGTCCGGAGTATACACCGTCCTTATTTATCTATTTGCCTAAGATTTGGCTTGGATGCCTCTGATGATTACTGTAGCATACAGTGGTTAAAAGTCCCACGGTTAATAACCAGTATTCTGTAATGTCAACAGTAGCTGCAGAGCAAGAGATTTAGTGAGTTCCTCAAAACTACATTTATTGTAGAAATATGGCGTTTATGTCAATCTTTGTAAAATATTACAGATTCTTGCATCTTGGCAACCCTGGCATAGTCATATATACACATATATATATTACTGTTATTTTAGTCATTAATATATGTAGTAGCAGTGTTGACCGTTTAACAGCAGAAACACCTGGCCTTTTAATCTGCCATTGTTATCGATTCTCATTTTGAGGGAAATCCTCCCAACTGATCAATCTTTCCCCACCAGTGAGCACGCCTAGCATCCAGTTAGCTAGCAGGTCAAGGCCATAATAACGGACTGAGATGAATCACATAGGCACGTTTCTCTGTGTCCTTTGTTCATATAACCCCCCTTCCCGAGCCCCATCTCAGTGGCAAGGGGCCTCATCCTCAGTGCTGGTAATCCCTGGATGAATGTGGGTCATTGAGCTGGACTTTGCCTTCGTCACTCACCTTTGGGCAGACAGTAGGGTCATGACCCCATACCCCATACCTCTCTCCCTCTCCCTCTCTCTCTCAGGATTCCTAAGGTGACATGGATGAACTAGAGATCACAAACTGACTAAACACACACACATTAAATTAGACAAGATGGTCCCAAAGATGCATTAACCGTATGCTAGAACAAGCAATAAGCTACCCTAGCTGTTAGAATATTACATAAAACCACCAATATTGTATCCCCAAGATCGTAAAAATGTTGCATAGTTTGATGCAAAACCCATCAGCTATTAGTTTACAGACTTAAACAAATGTTGTTATGTTGCACAGTAAAACTGTCATACCAATATTAATTATCCCCGGAGGCTAAAAGCATAGAAAAATAACGTCCTTTTAGTTCAGCAAGAGGTTGTTGGATGCGTCTGTGCTATACTGCATGAATATGGATGAAATATCACATTTATAACCCCAACCTGAAACCAATGGAAAGAAATGTTCTCATGTTTTGAGGTCACTTGGGGTCACTCAAACAGCTTTTGTGATCAAAGTGAAAGTGAGATAAGTAATAAGTAGGGGAAGTCAAGATAGATAGATCTACTGATAAGATAAAAATCAAACCGTGGCTTTATTCAACAGTTTAAATAGTTCTAACTATTTCATACACCCTCCGAAATATCAAAGAGTTCCAATTAAGCCAAGCCTTACTTGATCTAATTACCCCTAACGTAATTAGTGCTCTCCAACACGAGCTGGTGCTTAATCTAAGCGAGAACAACCTATGATGAAATATTCATGAATTATTTATCTGACAAGAGCAAAACAAACAACGACAACCTAGGGTGCATGACACCCACCCACCCCCGCTGAACAGCAAGGTAGCAAATAATACGATTGTGTTGTGTGCTCCCGCTCGACATTACAGCTCTCCAAAGTCCACTATCAGACAAACAGTGCAGCACTGACATTTAGGTGACTGGATTTCCTGCCGCTTACAACAGCGTTTTACAGAGATAAGGATGTGGAGGCCGAGCTTTGTTGGTTTTTGTCCCGGCTTGGCTACTTCGCGTTCTGTGGCGCTGTGTCAACAAAATGTCAACCACTGCGTAGTCGTAAAAAAAATAATGGAAATGAAAATATGGCAGACAGCCAGTTCCAGCCAAATCACATCAGCGTTTCCATCCCTTAAACTGAAGGGAGAGAGAGAGAGAGAGAGAGAGAGAGAACTCCCCCACCCCTCCAATTTTCACTTCCTCTTACCCCCTTGTCGCGCATTCAGATAGCTAAGTGGGACAATTCAAGCTGGTGTAAATGAAAATGCTGCAGCGCTTGCTGCTGTTACAGTCATCAGCTCCTAATGGGGAAAACACACCACACGTCGTATATTGTGCTGCATTATCACTCAATCTCACCCACTTGCTTCGGTTTGCTCAAGCACACACATTTCCATAGATACACGAACACACTAGAACTTCTCCATTCTCATTTTTCATCGTCTCTCTCGGAAAACCCTCAGTGACCTTAAAAGATGGCCAGGCTAAAAGTCACAATGAGCCAAAAAAGATCACGGTTTATAGGTAAATAACTCTACTGCAGCACTCACTTAACTTTTCTTCTTAAACGTAAATGTGTTTGTGCGTACTGTAGGCTAGGACAACATTCTACAAGCAGTGGTTTTCAAGCCCCTGTATAATGGCTTTTCACTGTATCTCTTTTAGGAGCCTTGTCAACATCCCTGAGAAGCTGCTGGATAAAGCATTAGAGAATGAGCTCCTTTCATCAATGCTTGACCGTGAGGTGCAGTTGACCAAGTAGCTCCACTTAGGAGAGGCCTCGACGCACAAAATCAATCGATTCAATTGAATAGCAGTTCAGTGGGGTTGTGTTTCCATGTGTTGGGTTTGGAGTGTGCACGCGTGTGTGCGTGCGTGCATACGTGCACGCGTGTGTGCGTGCGTACGTACGCGCTAAACAAGATTTCGATCAGCTTTGTGGCAGCAGGGTTTCTTTGGAAGGCAGTGAGGTCAGAGGCCAAGATGCAAGAATGGTTCTGGACAATATAGACCAGAAGTTCTTTAAAGTGGTGGCTTGTAATATATTAGATGCTCCACTAATTTGGTTGGCATTTTGAACCTACTGTATTTTAGAATACACCAAAAAAAAAAAAAAAAATGATAATAATAAAATAAAAACATAGTTTTTCATGTGGTTTTAGGACTACATTTGTGCAGCGAAGGAAAAATAGTCATGGCTTGTCCGCGTTCACTGCTGGGGAAGTGTGGACGATTCACTATTCATATCACGTTGCGTATATGCACGTGTGCGTTTGCCGGGGCCACCGCTCCCAGACAACAAAGCACGTTGGGCGGTGTGAACCGTCCAAGAGGGCCGACCCGTTGATCCTCCTCTGTGCATGTCGAGCTAATGTGCGATGAAAGGCATCCAGGTGTGTATGCATACGGCGCTGTGAGTCAGCCTGTCTTGGTTGGCAGCATTCCCTACTCAACCCCTCAACAGCTGACACACACACACACACACACACACACACACACACACACGCGCGCACACACACACGCACGCACACACACACGCATTCCTCACCCTATACGCCACAGTAGCCCTGCAAGGCACCAAACCTCCCCAAGGCACCAAATGCGCAACTCACGCTAGCTGACTATAGATTCACTTAACAGGCGGTGCTTTCGTCAGCATTTCTCAGTGCATTCAACGGGTCCCAAAGGTGTTTAAATTAGAGGAAAAGGGAAAGGCATCAATTTCATTACATTCGAACAGGTTCTTTAATCATGCCGGAGAAACTTGGTTTAAATTCATTAGCTACACCGTGTTGCCAAATGCGCCTTTGGCTGCATAACAAAACACTGCTCACAAGTGGGTTAGTCATCTAATCTATACACTGGTGAAATCTTGTTAGAGTAATCTACTGAACAGAAAGTCAAATCACTTTTGGAGTTGAGAGGTAAAAAAATAAATTAAAAAAAGTTCCCGAAGAATTTGTTTGAGAGCCAGTGAGCTGTGTCATAAACAAAAACTGTGCTCGCTGTAAAAAATTAATTGGGGTTGATTGCATTTCAGCTGCAATAGAAAAATAAAATGCGATATTGATGTTGGAAATGAGAAAACTAACAGGGTTGAATATTGATCAAAATATATCAACTGAGCTAGGGTGAATGGAGGATGTTTTAACAGCTGGAACTGAGCTCATCCAAAGGCTGACTGACATACCTTTAGGAGAACACTCTTAAGCCTGAGATAGGCTACAGTACTGCTGAGACTGAGAACAGACCTGGGCTGTCCATAGACACAACTGGAATGTCTCCAAGGCAACCCCAAAGAGGAGAGAGAGAGAGAGAGAGAATGTATGAGTGGGAGAGAGAGAAACAGATGACAAATGGACAGACAAGCGTACGCTTGTGGAGTTTTTGTTCCACAGAGGAGAAGAATCCATTTTAAGTTCAACAAAGGTCACATCCTCCCCCTGACTCGCTTGAAACCAGTTAAAGGTCATCTCGTATCTACCTACCCACCCCCCCGCTCTGATTGATTGGATAGAAATATGCAACTATATTAGCTTTCGATGTGCGCGTGTGTGTGCCAATAGAGACCACGTCAAGTAGTGCTTTTGTTATCACAAGCTCAGATGTATCCAAGACTTAGCAAGGTAAAGAAGCCAAGAGTTTATAACATGCACATCCGTAACTATAGCATGCACGGGCACACTTTGCATTTGCCAAAATACTCTCAGCTACAGTATGTCAGCCTCACTGACAAGCATCCCACTTTCCAGCTCTATGAAATGCAATACAATACCTTTGAGCCAATTGCTGTTGAGTCAAACAAGCAACCACTCATTACCACCCTAAAAAAGTGAGACCTCCAAAATTAGGTGTAATCAACTGTCCCTGGGAGCTATAAATGGAATGCAATAACTCATGGAAATGAAGGTGATAATTAACCCATCACAAGTAATAGATTCACTAAGTAGCTTCATAATTCAACCAAAACATGCCATGGGCTGTATAGAACCTGATTACAGCTCGATCTGTATGCACCTTTGTGTGTTAATCAGGGTGCAGACATAACAGGGTGATAACAACACTGTTATTAGGCCTAAACATCAGCCTGAACTCCCACTATAGACTTTCGCTTAATTTGCACTAACTATAGGGAGCAAATGAAACATGTCCGTGCATATCCTGGCTGGGGCTCCAGTGCTCCAGTGGAGAGAGGGTGAATTCCTCGGTGAGGAGGCAGAGGTGGTGGTTGGAGGATGTCCGTGTGATTTACAACGAAACCGGAGAAGGTGACTGACTAGTAGGGCTTTCCGTTCACGCATGAGAGAGAAAGACGTTAGAGGGTTTGGGCCAGTGTGAGGGGATAATAACCAATTTGGGCTGTGATCGCCTCAGAATACGCTGTCATTGCGTCTTAACTACCATGACAGGACTTGACATTATGACTGTGAAAGAGGCACGTATATATGGGCACGATATTACTAGTGGGTGTGCGCACTGGCTTCCCTGCGAATAAACCTGTTGTCTCGTGGTGAGCGGGTTTGTACTTTCGCTAAAAACAACATAAACCTATCTACACACAGTATAGGCCTAAATAATATTGTTAAAGCGCCGCAAAACCGTTTCAACTCACTTGTCATACTCGGCGTTGTCCTTGTCACAGCGCGCGTCCTTGTGCTTCTGCCAGTCTTTGCCGTGTTTGCAGGTGGTAAGCAGAACCACGTCCTCGGCGTTGTGCACATGATATAAGGCATTCCTCGTGTCGGAACCAATACCGGTGAGGTACCGCTTTCCCTTGAACACCAGCATATATTTCCTAAAAGGCGGAATGGAGTTGTACTTCAGGTAGCCCCTTTCTCCGCCCGTCCTCGGGTGGTCCTTGGAGAAGAGAGGGATGGAGACGTCGAAGTTCTGCCGGAAGTTCTCGGTGCTGATGCTGGCCTTGGCCAACATGGCTTGGCCTATGTCGAAGCCCAGATCCTCCGTGTAGTCCGGCCACGTCCCCGAGTACAAGTTAAATATGAGGTGGTTCCTGCCGTCGTTCCACAGGGGCAGGTTCTGGACCTTTGTCTTCAGGTTGTGCACGTATTGCGGAGACAGCTGGTCCCGGTCCAACGTGTCCAGACTCAGGACGAACAGGCACGCCTGTCCGGGGTCCGACGTGTAGAACGTCGATCCCTCGATAGCGGATAAAATATTCTGGTAACTTTCTGAAATTTTCTCACCCTTCTGCAAGGGGTAAACGTAAACTTTGAAGCCGGTCTTTTGACACGCAGAAAAATCAAAGCAGGAGTCCATGCGGCAGCGCTTGCCTTTGTAAACACTCGTGTTCACGTCCTTCTTTTGCTTGGGAGTGATGTGGAGGTTATACTCGTCGGTGTCCGTTTGATCCCAGGGCAAGAAAGGTTGTAAAGGGTCCGAGAAGTGAGGCCAAGGCTGATCGGACCGGTACCCGCCTCGGCTGCGCTCATATCTGCTCCTGCTCGCCGCTGGAAGTTGCACTCCTCCGAGGTAAAAGAGTAGAACCAAAGATACACCGGCGGAGAGCAGGACCAGGTAGCGTTTTTTGGCCTGCATGTGTCCTGCGAGCGGGGGCGAGCCGTTTACTAACAGGAAATTTGAAGTAGCCCGAAGTTAGGCTATCATCACCCCCGGCTCCACCGCTCCATCCTCCAGCAGCCTGGAACGATCCACCGCAACTCGCCGCTTCTCCCCCCTTCAGCGTATTCCGTTCCCGAATCCAGCGACTGATCCAGAGCATGTGGGCGATTTTATTTGTGCTGACCCTTCCTCCCTCTTCTATGGAGTTTTACCATTACAGCAGTTAGTGTTTCGCCCTGGGTCTCTCGAAACAACCCAGATAGTCTATGCCTCTCCGGTCTTCGCTTCCGAAACGACCATTTACATGAAGGCTAAAACTGACCCCAGTTTAAGGTGTCCGCCACAGCCCATGCATGCCCGTATATAAACTCCCCTCAGAGTCTGGTCAAAATAAGCAGCAGGGGTCCTTCGCCCAGACTTAGGCTAAAGGTATCCCACGTTTTTCGATGTCAAGTATTTAACACACTGACCGGTGTAGAGATCCAGTCTGCGTGGCCACATATACGGAGCTTGCGAACGCTGTGGAGGAGTGATTCTGTCTGCTTCCCACCGTTCCCTCACTCCGCGGTTCAATGGAAAGAACCGAGAGAGCAGTTCAGCGGTCCAAGTGTAACCTCACGAATCCCTGCATTTCTCTCATTTGTAACCTACAGAGATCCCCTCACACACGCAAATATAGGATAAGCTCATCGGCGGAATGGGTCCGGGTTTAAACGAGAAAAACCGGTGGCGGACGACCGCCGAATCTACTTATAAAGGACTTCGCATGAATCCCACAGAAATGTTTTTAAACGACGGGATTCCTTGATCCTAGTGTCCAGTTACCGAATGCTCAGTTGTTCCGATTGTTAGTCAGTAACATTCCAATCGCGACACGACGGCAGCTGAAGTGACGTCCCATCAGTGCGCACGGACCGCGCTCATTGGTCTTATAGGCCCGGAAGAGGCGGTGCTTGGGAATGCACCCATTCACAACCAAAGCGCTCTGCATGGGAAAACCGAGGTAACCCCAGTTATTATGTAGTTGTATGTGTAGCACACGGACACAAGTTCTCATGCGTTGTGGCTGAAAGCAGCTCTTATCGTCAATCGATTTAATAAGAAATACATTTTATATGAATATATACTTAAGCCTACAATACATTTCCTATGAACTATAGGCAGGACATAATTGCAATAGGTTACTGCCTACATTTAAGTAATGGTAAAGTATATATTATGCAAATATTTAAATTATATTAATCGTAAAATACAGATTTGATACAGTATTTCAACATAGGCTAAGTGATTTTAAATTAGTTATGCCGTTTATAGCTACATATGTGAAAACAGCCATACTCCTCACCATTGATGTAAGGTACATGACCCTCATAGTTTTTGATCTCAACATAAAAGGTGAACCTACTATTACAAGATGTTTACACGTGAGCTGTAATGTTTCCCAAACACAATAACATGCCAAAGAGACATGGCACAGCCTGCACAGGGCAACCATCTAGACAGGGAGATTAATAGCAAAGGAGTGGTTCTCAATGAGCGTCACCATGCCTCATAAACCTGAAAAATCCTCCCCACTGTCCTTCGGTGTCACAACACTCCGGCTGGGTGAAGAGGCCATCCTCATGTTTTATCGGCCAATTAGCTTAGGAGAGAGAGGGACTAATTAGCAGCGCTGCCATGGGAGACAGGCCAGCATCCCGCGGTTAGCCAAAGCTTTTCTGTGCGAATATTCTGGCGATGCTGTTGCACAGGACTGCGACACTCTTCGCAATCGTCCCGCTAAATCAACTGCCATTGAAGCAGCGCTCAATGAGGCTCTATATTTCCCTAGCTTACTTGCGCAAATTGGAAACCTAATATACTGTCATTCCGTCATTATTGTGTTTTGAGACGTTGCTTCGGGATAAGCGTGAGCACGAATTTATTTCTTAGGCTATATTTTATTTGAGCAATTCTGTAGTTGTTTTGACTCTAAGTAGCAGCAGTCTACATCTGTCCACCACAATAGATTCTAGCCAAGCAAATATGATGCGACGATGTGATGTGAATATTAGTCACATGGTATTGGGGATTAATGCTACAGAGTACACTCCCACACCCTGACACTCCCCAAACATGACCTTGTTTTTCTTTTTTCTATTTGCCCGGCCCACGCCACAGTTGTGAGGGGACAGCATTACCCCCACAGAACCTCAAGGTTTACAGCAATAATACCGGAATCATGTTATTTAATTCTCTCAGCTATTAGTACATCCTCATAGCTGTGCTAAAGCACAAACATTGAGCTGTGGAGTGAATGAAAGTTGAGATTTTGGGGAATGCTACAATGTAACACAATCAAAGTGTACATTTAACCGAAGTTATATTGACAAGTTACATAAAGTTACATCTTCACTAAGCAACATGGTTTGTTGCATCAAATTGAAACAATTGACATCCATCATCAACTAACAATATGCTTTTAGATCTTTATTTACAAATTGGTTGTTTTTAGGTGAACATTTTATGGAAAAAGCAACGTGGGAGGGATTTAGATTTACTAAAAATCTATGCTGTATGACATGGACGAACTTTCAGTATAGCCTATTTGTTTTCAACAGCCTTTAACAGCTTTATTTGCCCATTAAACTTAGTTTACTCCTAAAGGGACATCTAATTCCCACCCAAACTTGTGCCTTTCCACAAGATAGGGAGAAGCTTGCTCTTGTTTATGCCTAGGGACTTTTTTTTTAAACTGTTTATAATGGGAAAAATGGCAGTATGGCAGTTTTGTTTCTTATGAAGCCAGGAGCTTGTTTTCCCGAAGTGATTGTGTAATCTAAATATTGTCATTGCTAAAACCTGTTAGCCAAATACTGCCAAATTAACTAATCAAACAGAATAGACACAGTCACAGCCTTTAAATGTGTTCTTGTTTAGAAAGGCCAAGAGAATATTGAAATGGCTAAGTTGAGGGAAATAGTAACCAGTTTAATATACTGTACTAGCATTTTGTAACATTATTTCTCCTTAAATTCCACATATAGCCCACAAAAAAAGATGGCAGTTGTAAGGTTTTCAGTCGGGATCCTTCTCTCTTCCCCCTGCGTACTGTTGAACCCTCATCCATCCTTGTTTACACTTACAATCGTTTCATCCCAAAAAAAAACTTCCCATATAATCATGGCTCAGCCTTTCTTCTGCAAGGAACTTCCGGATAACTTCAGATCTGTGGGGATAAGTAAATCTTGTGAAACACTAATCATTTTTTGAAAGAAAATAACAATTTGTAATTTATAATTTATTGCTTTTTTAAAAATAATTTATTTCATGAACTAATAGAGCCACTTACCCTGGCTCTAGGATTTGTTACTATGAACTAGGAAGTCCTTAATTATTCCCAAAAGCTGTATATGGCTCTGATAAGCGATGCTTTAAACACTTCCTGCAGCAACATCCATGATAACACAGCAACACAGCCATGATAAAGACCTGCGAATGCATGGCTGCAGTAAACAAATAGTCATGGACTGTAAGGTAATACTCAGGTGCAGGGAGTTCCAGGCAACAGCGAAGACAAAACAGCCTCTGAGTCATCAGGCTGCTACTGATGTCTCTGATAAAGTCCACCTCCGATGATGTAACAAGCTAGGCTCCGGAAAGACATGGCCAGCAAGGACCGTGTGTATACGTGTGTGAGTATGTAAGCCATTCCGAGTTTACCGTGTATAAAATGCTATACGGTTGTTGTGTTCGTGTTTGCAATGCCATCTGCCTGCACTTACAAGTATGTAAGTGTGCTGTTTGACAGGGATGGCGTGAATAATGAGCCACAGATCCAGTAGAGCTCCCATTGTAAAGACTTGAAGAAGGACTCATAAAACCAGAGAATTGAGTTACACTGATGTAGTGTGTAATCTTCCCTAGATGGTCTCCCAGGGACTATATGCACCTCCATTCGGAATATACTGCGCTGTCTGTTGCAATCAATTTGGAAAATCACACAAGCCTTTTTAAGTATTCATATTGAACGTTGTCTTGTCACCTGTGTCATTATTGCATTTTCCTCAATAGTTATTCTCAAACTTTCAAAGCCTCAGGTTTAAAACACGTATACTGCCACAAAACGTACAGTAATGCTTTGCAATGAAATGCCATTTGTTTGTTCCGGCCTTAACACGGCTGTGATGTCTCAACCATGAAGTGAACATGTTCCACAAACCCCTCGCTGCTCCTAACTGACAGGCTGGCCATAACTTTCAGTTAAGAGCTTCAGCAACACGGAGCAAAGGGGACATGCGTCTGATGTAGCCTTGGCAAATGAGTGGGAGTGAATCCGAGCGTTAACATCCAGTCCTCAGACTGACAGTTTCATGGATCGCTGCAGGACACGGAATACTAAATAGCGGTAGCCTTGGCTATCCGTTCAGTGTGTGGGATGACGACTGATCTCATTCTGTTATTTATTTAAGGTGACCTTTAGACTCAGGGGCAGAGTTTTGCTCTGGGCAAGCGGAGTTGGGTTTATATGTCCGTGGTGTGGGAGGGGAGGATGTCGTTCGTTACCAGGGGCCCTGAGCGAACTCTGTTCAAACTCCGGAATTCTAACCTCCGGAAATTCTTCTGGGATACCCGGGCTGGCAGGCAGTGGCAAATGAAGCGTTTCAGTTTAGCCATGGCGATAGGTTCTTGTCCTCATTATAACAGAAATCCCTGCCACTGCCTTCTCATTTGTATTCCTCTACAATACGTTCAAGGTGGAGTTTGATTTTGGGGATTTGAGTGGTGTAAGGTCAATGAAGCCGCCCGCGAGAGAATACATTTTGTGGTTTAGTCTTAGACTTCACATACAGCTTCTGAGTTACGGTTAACTTTCTGAGAAAATACAAGAATTTAACAAATGAAACATAGAGAGAGTTGTCATTCCTAAAAGAGTTCCAAGACTCTACACTGCATTGAGCCAAACGCCCTCTTAAGTACGTACACTTGCAGATGAATGTGCCAATCACTTGAAACATTGACCTACTTCATAGATGGGAACATAACGAGTGTTGCTATCATTAAATCTGTCGTGCTGATATTAAATCAGTATCATTCAAACCAAAGTGTGCTTATGTCATTGCTTCAGAAAGTACTGAAGTTGGTGTGGGACTCGCCAGAATATTTAATGCGTTCAGAGGCTCCCTAATTCCCTCAAGGATTTCCACTGCACAGTAATCCACTTAATTTACAATTATCCATGCGGGCCGCACTCATATAGAATGATAAATGGACCTAAGTTATCCCAGTGCTAGAAAATGGAGAAATCCCAGTGGAGAAAGCGATCAAGTCGTCATTGTGTAGTTCCTGCGCACACATGTACTCAAGCCTTCATACCTAGAAACAAGACAAATACGCCATACTGTGAACTAAGAAGGCATGTTGCCCCATGCGCTCTGTCTTTCAGGAAATGTAAAAGTGTGCAGGGTGAATGTTAATGCTTTAACCCCTCTGCCAAAGATCAGAGTCCAGCTCCCCTCTTCTCTCATCCTTTGAACTTCCTCTTGGCCTATAGCCTCCATATATCCCAGTTATCGCTTTAGCTGCCTCTGGTCTTAGCACGTCTTAGCTGCTGGGTGGTGAACACAGACACAAAGCTAGCTGAATTCAAAGCCTCTTGTTCCAGTGCAGCAGCACTGCTAACATGCACCTTCTATTTGAAAGTGGTAGTGTGTGAGATCTGTCATTACACTATTTCACAAGTGTTTTATAACATCCCGTTTTGACCAGGATTTGTAAAGTACGCATGTACCGTTTAATGTGAGGTCTTCAACTGTGGAAACCCCTGGGACAACTGCAAAATCTGATATAAATATGAATCACCATGTAAACGCCAAAACAGGACATTTGGGTGGGGCAGTGGGATTAACTTCTACAATAGTTAATATAATTAAAGTCAAGACGCTTTACACACACAACAACACCAATAATAGAGACCGAAACATAATTTAACTGGATAAAACTATTATTACACACCCCCAATACTGAGTATTTCAGAATGTCCTCAAAAAGCATATACAGTATTTAGCTATCTATATCTCAGCTAATTATCTCTCTATCTTAACACCTTTAGGTATTCGTGAAATCTCTTCTATCATTAACTTTTTATGAGATTAATGGTTTTTCCCTTATATCTTTTTTTTTACGTCTCAAACTTAGTTCCACACGTCAGCCTCTCTTTCAAGACAAATGAATCTCCCTCACACTTTTATAAATCTCTTATACTACCTTCCCTTTTGTTCATTTGTTCGCTCTGTATTTCTTTCAGACTTGGCCTTGATGGCTTTTTGACTCTTTGGTCTCTCTTTCTCCCCACACCTCTGTCTTGACTGCTTTGATTCCTCCACTTTAATTGCCCCTTATCCCACTCTCTGGCATTAGACAAATCTTCAGACAGGAAAAGATGGAGCAAGATTCAGCGAGGTGGGGAGGGAGGGATACCGAGAGCGAGGAAAGAAAAAAAGAAAGAAACAAACTATGTCAGTCTTTGCTGATAAGGACTGATGTTGATAGCAACAGTTTGCCTATAGCCAACACGGCATCAGCTCCATCTCTCTGCAGTGACGCAGAATAAATTAGAAAAAAAAAGGAGAAATTCATGTTTCTTCATCTTCGAAGCACACCATTTTCTCGCCAACGCCTCTGATGGCAGAGGACTTGGTGGAGGAGTCATTGCAGATCAAAGCTCGCTTTCTCTCTCTGTCTATCTCTCTGTCTCTCTCTATCTCTCTTTCCCCCTCGCACGATAGTCCCTATGCAGGGAACAAGGGACGGAGGTTGACGGCAGAGGAAAATTATTCTGTGAGAAAAAGGTAGAGGGAGAAAGTTTTGAATGACCTACTGGGAACATGTTGTATCTGCTGTCTTGGCTTGACAGAGAGGGGTTAATTATGAATGGCCTCAGGGGTCTCACAAGGGCCTGACACTGAGTCCCAGAGACGACTGAAGGGCTGTTGGCCTCCTGGCTATGGACATTAAGCCCTCTTATGTTTTATTAACAGACAAGGTTACGTTGGGATGCCAGAGCCGCAGTTATGCCCTGACAAAGGGTGTGACAACAGAAGGCATTCAAAAAAAACATCTCCAGCAGGGACGGTTTGTTCATTAGGGCGATTGGGCGACGCACTGCCAAAGGGAGAAAGAGAGAGGAGGGAATTTTC
>JAODUK010000003.1:248595-262504 GCA_027564635.1 Typhlichthys eigenmanni | reverse complement strand
CGGTCATAACCCACCCTTCATGACCATAGGTGAGGGTAGGAACAAAAATTGCCCGGTAGATCGAGAGCTTTGCCTTCTAAGCCATATCAATTACCAATTGATATGGCTTAGTATTTTTAAAATACACTCAGCATCTCTACTTTCTAAGATTGGAATGCAGACATTAACCGGCGATACAGGGACATATTACACAAAAGGTTTTGTGTAATATAATATTGAATGTGGACACTTTCTTTACATGTACACCCTCTTTAACTTTGCCATTATCTTTGCTTGAGGACTATAAGATTCTAGTGTTTTCTAGGATCTAATGACTGATGCTTGTTATAAACCACTTTGAAATATACTGTAAATATGGCTGTGAAAACTACATTTCAGTGTCCCAAAGCAATATAAAATGAAATCACTGTTTGGACTTCATAAAATGGAAAAACATTACTCAACCTTTTCTTGAAGCATTTGAAGCTTTTTGGAAGATGGCCATAAATTAAATGGCATAAAGAGCCATTTGGTTTGTCAAATCTACAAATTAATATACCAGCCGTCTTGTACGTTGGACTGGCAAACTTAACTAGTAACCACATATCCATGAAAAGAACATGAATGTTAAAACAAGATTGTTTGACCTGAAACTACCTCTGGTAGTTCACTGTTCTGGAAGGATCAGTTGTTAACCTCTAGATTTTCCATCAAATCAGTAGTCCTCCCCCCCCCAAACCCATGTCACTGTAGCATTATGGTCCACTTCATGGGCACTCCAGCTCTGAGTGTGATTCCACAACTTTGATAAATACTAAAACACGCTCAAGGGGAGAGGCTGAGAATGTATCCCATTGAGATTTACATTTGATGCCAGAGTAGTACTTTGGACAGTGCTGGTTCTTTTGATTTTAGGTGTAGACATTTTAAGACCGCACGCTTTTTAAATTGGAATTTTAACTATAAACACCAGCATTTGTCTCAGCATTAAGTTAACAGCTCAAACACTAGGTTGTAGTTACTAAGGGAAGCATTACCCAACCTCTACTCCAATCACTCTCCTCTGGTCTTGACCGATGCACTTAACATTCTCCCTGGTTATATTGTACAGGTCATTGACCTTCTGTGTAACCTGAAGGGATCACAGCCGTCATCTCCTACACATGCCATGTGTGCTTGAAAACAGTAGGGCTTGCAATGTTAAACCGAATATTACTTGACTTGTTGACTGTAGCGGTACAGTTGATCATTTATTGGATGTAAGAACAAAACCTTTCCATTCCTTGTTGAAAGACTTTGTAATAAACACTTGAAGCACATGTGGGCTGTGAACTGACTTTATTGGACACAAAAGTGGAACAGAGACATTTTACTTCTTCTTGGACACACCGACAGTGCGACCGCGACGTCCGGTGGTCTTGGTGTGCTGACCGCGCACACGCAGACTGGAAGAGAAGATAGTACCAGTTATTTAACTGCTTGACACAATCATCTTCTAGCTCAGTGTTTTACCAACCCTGGCACCCTGGGGACCTACTGCACATTTGAGCTGTATCCCTGCTTTAAAGGGGTCAGTCATTTGAGAACATTTTAAGGTCAAAATGTAACACTCTTTCCTCTGCGCCACCGCCCTACACATCGAAGCGCTTTGTGAAGCAAGGCGTAGTACTACTTTGAGCGGTGTTCGGCACTTTATGTTCCTATTTACGGAACCAGCGCTGTATAGTGGATTTTGTTTTTTTCATGCGGAGAACGGTAAACTAGCACAATGAAAGTTGATATTTGGTTAACTTCACAAATTGCATTATCTTACAATTAGCTAGTGGCCGACGACTCAACGGAATAATTGTTTTGCGATTAATCTGTGCCGATAGGACGTTTTACAAACTATCGTTATGAGCAGAACTTGGCTCAGATAGTGGTCGATCGCTGAGCAGACTGCACCGCTCACGGACACAGGCTCCGCACACGAAGTCAAGGTGATTGTTTACCTGGGATCACTTATTTAAGTCAGCCTAAAGTTAAGACAGGTTTTATGAGGATGAGGCGTATGTTGGTTATAATATGACATTAAGGCTTACACTGAAGACGTCTGCTGCTCTACCGAAAGGATGCAGTCTGTTTTGCTAATAGTAGCAAGCATGGTTGATAGTATTTGGCTAGCAGTTAAATGCACGTCTATAGCACAACTAAGGTCCAATGGTCATATCTAAACACCTGCATTGTAAGCCTAACAGACCCACCACCAGATCCAGATGTACCAGTACGCGACTATTACAAAATCCATGTAAAAGCTTAATTAAGCACTGTGCTGGCAAGTCGTTCCTAGTATCTCAAATACAAGACCTTGATTCTTTCAAAACAATACTCATGACGCAAAAGTATCCAACTAGTCAAAGACCACTGATGACTGCCTAGAACAAAAACTCACTCTACAGACTTAACAGCACATTGGACAACAAGAAATTCAGACAAATAGAATCTTAATTCAGACATGCTCCAAGTGCCAACATATTTGATCAGCTAAACATGTATATTTTCTTTAAAAAAGAGAACGCATCTTCTCGCAAAAACACCAACCCTTTATGTTAAGTACAGGATGTCTGCTTTACACTTCGTAGTGGTGCACTGGATCATAGTTGATCCGTAACCCGGATCACGCCCCACACGTCAACCAGATTAATTGAAAAGTTTCACAATTGTGAGTTTTACTGCCGCTGTTACTTTTTAATGTAATGACTCCTTAAATATCTAGTTGCAGTTTAGTGTAGGGTTGCATAATATTGACAAATTGTGATATTGATCATGAAAATGACAAAGACACTTTAAGTAATACATGGATAGCAAAGTTACATCAGTATAGTTAAATAGTCATACAGTCTGCCGATCCGAAAATGTATCCGATCCGTGGCTCAAAACCTTAACAGGCTATGGGCATTTTATAGCCCACAAACCTAAACACTTTCATGAAAGAGAACAGAGTGGAGCGCTTACCCCCAGAAGTGCCTGAGACCACGGTGAGCCCTGATCTTCTTCAGCCTCTCCAGGTCCTCTCTCAGCTTGTTGTCCAGACCGTTGGCCAGGACCTACAACACAAGCACAGCCCACATTAAGAAACACAGCTAACTGGACAGTGTAGATGTGTAGTGTAGACTCAAGTCACAGCATACTGGCCCATCCCACTTGCCCTACCACAAAGGGACCTTCTGCAGATAATGTAGCGCTCCTGAACTTAAAGGCTTTATAACAGAGGTTTAAGGCCCACTGGCAGCTCCTGACACATGATGACATCAAGGTTTAGAATATACTCTTCCATTTCATGTGCATCCAAACCATAAAAACACATTGAATCTCAGTAGATCTGAGCTTCTTCGTCAAGTTGTCTTTCTTCAAACGTCATTAAAAAGTGCATTCCTTGATGTACCACCAAATATCGCCAAAGGGCCATAACCTTTACGCCCGCAATATACTTGCTTTTAATTACGCATACGCAAGATGGCTACCAGGCATATCGGGCACATATCCTGCGTTCCTTTGGAGCCTATTTTGTGCGCGTCCTCAGAAATTAACCCTATGCAACGCATGATGCAATACAGCACATGAACGTGGGGGCAGTATCAGGATCGGACAGGTAGATCAACAGCAGTTTCTAAACAAAGAACAAGAATGGCAGAAAGCTTTATAGAGAAGTTCGTAAAGCTTTTTTTTAAATTACCTAACATCTATATGATGTCTCCCTGCCGCTCAACATTTTTACATGCTGGTTATCATTGTGGAGATTCAAAAGGTATTCAAGGAAAATATTCCAGTTTCAGTCAGGGATGATTTGGCCCTGATCTGCCACCTAATGCATATATTTGAAATCCTCCAAGCACACGCAAGGTACGCAGCCAAGTATATGAACAATTCCATTCATTACGTTTGACTACGTGTACGCGTTGGACAAAGCAAGTATGTCAGGGCCCTTTATAGGCAACATCTGACATGTGAGACAACACAGCACCTCTGAAGGGTTTTCATAATGTGAGCCGTAACCACAGACACGAGAGAAACCTGAAGTGTTATCTGGAGAGATAATAACTCATGCCCATGTCTCAGAAATTAAACTGGAGTTGAAAAACCATAAGTCACCCAACCTGGCTGTATTTGCCATCTTTAACGTCCTTCTGTCTGTTGAGGAACCAGTCTGGGATTTTGTACTGGCGAGGATTCTGCATGATAGTCACCACCCTCTCAACCTGCACAACAGCCAAAGAGACAGGAACCATTACAAAGCAGCACTGGGGCTAGTCTCCCAGAGGTAAATGAACACAATTTCTGACCAGTTTAATTTAAATTAAAGTGGTTTCAACGACATCCTCTGAATTCCGGCATTGTGCGACGGCCACCTCGTTCGACAGCAAGCCTCTCCGTAGACCGTTCTCACCTCTTCCTCTGTGAGCTCTCCGGCTCTCTTTGTGAGGTCGATGTCTGCCTTCCTCAGGACTACATGGGCGTACCGTCTGCCAACACCCTGGCAAAAAGACAAAACAACGATAGTAAATGGACTGCATTTATATAGCGCTTTACAGTATTTTGCCTCACATTCAGCCATTCACACACGCATTCATACACCGATGGTGATTGCTGCCATGCAAGGTGCTACCAACCAACGGGAGCAGTTGGGGCATAGGGGTTTAGGCATCTTACTCAAGGATGCTTACAGGTAGGTCAAAAATAACATGCAAGTGCATGCTATTAGCATACCTTAATGGCAGTGATGGCGAATGCAATCTTCCTCCTACCATCGATATTCGTGTTCAGTACACGAAGAATGTGCTGGAACTTCTCAGGGATGACTAGAGACTGTAAAAGCAAGTAGGTATTAAGATTACCGCTTGATTCAATACACAGCGCAAACAAAAAGGTGCACATTTGTCAAATCAGGTTTGGGTTAGCTCCACAGCCACGGAGACTGAGTGAAGTCTTACAGTAAGTAATGAACATTCAACACAATGTTCAACATGACTGACTTGCAGCCCAGTACTTATTAACTTAAAATAGGGAGATGTGCCACCAGGAAGGTTAGCTACACCTAGCTCTGCCTGTTAGCATCCTATTATGGAACTAGAAATAGCTCTTACGCCCCGTGTAGCTAGCCCTGGCAGTAGTATTACGTGTACTGCTCATAACGAAGTGTGAACAAACGATACACAACCATAATAACCACATTAAAACAGCGAGAAAACACTACACGTGAATCAAAAATATATGTCCAATCCAGAACCAGCAGATCTGGAAGCTGTTACGTGTTATCCTCAATATGTATAACATTAATTCACCTCCAAGAAACAAGAAGAGGTAATACACAATGATTTGGGTGTGTCGCTATGTCGACCATGTCTCTATTTAGTACGATGTGGGTAGATTAAAAAAGTATTCCTAGATGATCGGCTTCTTGCTCACCATCTTGGAAGTGGGTTCCGTGCGAAGAGGAAGTTTCGAAAGTCTCGCGATGCTTTTGCATGCACTTTGAGAGTTGGTAGCGGATGCGCGTCCGGCGTTTTCATTTTGTTCGACTTGCACAAGTGACTACAAATCAATATATCCATGCTGCAGTCTTTTTTTGTATAAGTATTTAGTTAGATAGTATTGTAATATCTTATATTTACAAATATTTTCCTCTATAAATATATATACATTATTATTATTATTTTGTACGTGTACCGTACACATCTAGGATTAGTGTTGTCAAGTAGGAAATATTCACTACCGGCACCCTTTCGATTTGTAGTTTTCTTTATTCCAAGCAGCGATGGCGGAGGGAGCTGTCACCGATATAAACATAGCTGATGCCACAGAGAACGTCATGGCATATTTACAAGACGAGGTAGGCTATTGTAATGTTCGAGAATGATTTAATAATTATTGCTCATTTGTAATTGCTTTGATTACTGTAATCTAATATTCATAACAGTTTCCACGTACATATGTTTCGCATTCATAGCAAGTATAGACTGCAACAACATTCATGCTGGTTACTGTAGCGTCTGCCAGCATAAAGCAACAGCAGCTTTCAAACTTAAAACACACAAAACATGTTTTTGCTGCGTTTCCTACTTTATCTCTCTGCCTAGTAGGCTATTGTAGAAGTGTCTGCATTAAATTAAACTGCTTTAGCCTGCTAGCATCAAGCCAAAAAGGTTACAGCATAAAGAGGTGGACAGTTATTGGACGTGTAGAAATGTGACCTTATTCGCACGTTCAAATAAAGTCAGAATAAAGTCAGAAAAACTCCTAATAGCGACATTAGCCAGAGTCTGTATATAATATTCCTCTTTGGGAGCTTCGCATTTTTAAGTATCACATAGTTCAGTAAAGTTAACTGTGTGTGTGTGTACCGTCCTCGTACTGTATATCCCCTCTTTTCTGCTCTGTTGTAGAACGTCGACGACGCCATTCCCAACCTCAACCTGGGAGACCTGGACATGACTACTGATGAATTCATCCTGGATGAAGTAGACCGTAAGGCAGCAGACATTACACTGAACCAACGAAAACCATATCTAGTGAGAATGGAAGTGTGTGGCGATGATGTGCATCTGCTGGCTTCAGTGAATGCCCCGATTTGTATAGTAAAAAACATTACGCTCACAGTAAGCCTAATCATTATTTGTGTACACTATGCTCTTCAGTTCACATCCAAGCCAATCTGGAAGATGACCTTGTGAAGGAGGCACTCAGAACGGTACGACCGCCATGACGCCTTGTTGCGTTAAGGTCCCTAGTTGCACACACTTCAAGCTATGTTGCTCTTGCCCTTACTCTTCTAGCAAAGCTATGTTGGAATAATAACAAATATGGAGCATTGTAATGCATTTCAATAGAAGCAAATATGGAACACTTCTGGTCTCTTTAGTGGGCATGTCATACGCAGCGCCCAGGCAGCAAAATCTACCATGCATGGCCTGAAACAAAGTAAATTTGCCCCAAAACAATTTGCTGCATGAACACCGTTGTGGCCTCAGACTGATTGTAGGTACTTGGGAATTAATCTTAGAAAATAGCCATTAACACCCCCCAGAGAGAAATAATGGGCACTATTATGACCTCCCCATTGGCTTGCATGGCATGGTGTGTTGAACCCCCCCCCCCCCTTCTGAAAATCTAATGTGGAAGTGCCATCCGTTGCACCATCTTCTGTTAACTGTTAACTGTTCTATTCTCTCTGCTTGTAGGGCGTGGACCTCAGGCAGTACTCCAAACAAGTAGAGGCAGAGCTCCAGAGGATCGAACAGGCGTCCATCAAAGACTGTATCCACATTATGCTCCTTTTGCCTGTGGCTTTGAATGTAGAGTCAAGGTCAAGACCTCAACACAAACCGATGAGCCAGTGTTGTGCTACTTACAATTACACTTACAGCATCTAAAGAGACTCATTTTATGCAGCGGGAGCTATAACCAGACAGTACATTTGGCAACAGCATATGAATAGGTCGATGTAAAGCAAACACCATAGAGAGCCAAAGTCACATCAAAGACATGGGACCTTAGTTTGGAAAAAATATGTATGGTAGTCAACGGCGAGAATAACATTATTTTTACATCCCATTTGCTTTGTGACACAAAGCACACATATGATGATTGACTATTTATAAGAAAATTCTTCCAGTCAAGAAAGTCTCAGTTTGCCGTGCATTTGTTGAAGTATAAGACTGTGAATATATGTAATTAGTAAAACTACAAACCCCGTGTCACATAAGTGTCATGTCGTTTTTGCTCCACAATCTTGAAGCTGAAGAAAGCGTTGTTTTGGTGACGTGTGTTGTGCGAGACGAAAGCTGTAGTTCACTGAGCGGTTACACACAAAACTAAAGATTACTTTATAGTTTCACAACAAACTGCAACGTTCTTGATTTGAACAATGATCTTTTATATAGACACACATCATATGTGTACTTCATGTCACAATTCAAACGGGATCAAAAAATATTTTAATTCTTGCTGTTGACTACCATACATATTTTTTCCAAACTAAGGTCCCATAATGCAGAAGTGACTTCGGCTCTCTATTCTTTTTTTTTATTAATATCTTTATTGAAAAACACGGCGCATCGGGAAACAAACAGCAACATTGGCTCTCTATTCTGTTAGAACAATGACACCAGCATGTAAACACGGCAAACACATAGACAATGGCTACAAACGTGCATCATTGAAGATTGACAATCTAATGTATTTTTCTCCTAAACTGTTAGAAGTCTCACATGGTTTAAAGTGATAGTTAGTTTCCAAAAGTTTTCCACACAGACCAGACGTTGTAATCCCTGATCATGCCTTGTTTTGCCAAGACATCAAAGAGAGTCAGAACATCGCTCTCCTGCACAACCAGATCACTGCCTGTGATTCCATACTGGAGGTAGGACAAGCCAACTAGCTATGGGCAAAACGTGGGTGCTTAAAATGGCCGCTGTAGAAATTAGACTATAAAGTACAACTAAATGCATCCATCATGTATATATTTAATCTATTTTTAACACCATAAACCTATCTGGTAGGCGTATATGTAGGCATTAGAAGCTCTTTCTTTCAATGGACAAATAAGCCACACCTCCATGTGTACTTCCTTCCTCATCTCTCCCTGTTCCTCCCTGCTCGTCTTTTTTTACTTTCCCTCCCTCAAACCAGCGCATGGAGGGCATGCTGAGCGGCTTCCAGAGCGACCTGTCCTCCATCAGCAGTGAGATCCAGACGCTGCAGCAGCAGTCGGTCAGCATGAACGTCCGGCTGAAGAACAGGCAGGCCGTGCGAAGCCACCTCAGCCAGCTGGTGGACGAGCTGGTGGTGCCCGGAGCCATGATCTCGTAAGCGGCTAGCGCCACCTGCAGGCCTGGAGCTGAGGTGGCGGTGTTGGGTAGGAGGCTAGACTAGAGTAGATTGGATTAGATTTGGTGTGTTTATTTTAAATTAGATTAGATTGGATTTTATACATTTAGTTTAAAATAGATTACTGATCAGAGTCGATTGGATCAAATTAGATTAGTTTAAATTAGATTTGTTTGATTGGGTTATTTGAGTTTGATTAGATTGGACTAAATCATCTTTATTGTCATTACTTTACATACAGTTCCTTGCATATAATACTATACATACTTCCATACGACAATATGTCTTACAAAATGAAGTAAACACACCTACATAAGTAGTGCACATATTACCATAATAGCTGGCTCTGTATGTAGCAATATATACATAATGTAGCGGTAATTAATTAAGTAAAGCGTGAGGTTGAATGTCACGCCGTTTCCCAGCTCCATCCTGGACAGTGCCGTGACGGAACAGGACTTCCTGGAGCAGCTCCACGAGCTTAACAACAAGATCAACTTCGCCAAGGAGCTCAGCTTCAGGGAGACCCTGGCCTGTTCCGACATCCAGGACATAGTGGACCGCCTGAAGATCAAGGTGCGAAGGGACGGGAGCACAAGCAAAGATATTAGAACACTAACAAAGATAGGGTGACATAATGCATTTCTATGGGAGCAAAAATGGATCAGTTCCTGTGTCTCCTATGTGGTTGTGTCACCATACTGTACCAGTGACATTTTATATGATGAAACAAACAACATTTATCCTGAAACGGGTAACTGCAGAAATACAATTGTGGCTTCATTTTGATCGTAGATACTTTACCCATTAACCCTTGCCAGAGAGAAGTAACAGCGAATGTTTTGGTGAAATATGTGGATCAGTTGATCAAATTATCATCTGCATAAAGGGGGAGACGTTTCCCCTCCACCCTCTAAAAGTTGCAACGCAGAAGTGACCTACGTTGGCACGTTGCTTCACTCTTCTCTCTGAAACAAATGTACAATAAGCATGTTTAATCTTTGTTTCTTCATATAATTAATACAAAAAATAATAATAATTGTGTGTGCATACATACACACTATATATATAAATAAAAAAAATAATTATTTTTTGTTTATGTGTATATATGTGAAAAAACTACAAATGGAAAGGGCAGTCCATGAAAATGCAAACAGAAGCAAATATTTCCTACTTTATTCCACTATTCCAGATGTGTACAGTATACGTACAAAATAATAATTTCTTAACAATCTTAACTCTACACTTAAGATTAAAAATACACACATTATTTTGTGTGTGTGTATACAGTGTTTATATAGAACACACAGTATATATAAGCCTAGTGTATGTTTTTTGTAAAGGTTAAAGACCCATTTATGCTTCTGTCAAAGCTACGCCGTAACATATGGATAGGGCGTAAGCAACGCGTCAGGCTACGGCTAGGGTACAGCGTAAGCACCCACCCGTCTATCCATCCGATGGTTCAACGCAGCAGTCTTGTGGATGCAAGCCAATATGTGCCAGAGAGTAGGCTAGTGCTTTGGAATTAGAACTGTACAGTATCGCCATAGCATACATGCACAGATGATCTCCTTTTGACAATCATGGTATATTAGATTTGCTGGAAAGAGACATTTTATATGTCTTGTTTGAGCATTATTAACCGACAGGGATTTTCCTGGGATTTCCTTGTTGTACGGGCAACGAAAGTGGCCTTTTATAAATAACAATGCTTGTGCTCTGTATTGACCCAGGCGGTGTCTAAGATTAGGGAGTTCATCCTACAGAAGATCTACTCGTTCAGAAAGCCCATGACCAACTACCAGATCCCACAGAACACCCTGCTCAAATACAGGTGAGAAGCTCCACCAGGTACCCTGCACTCACACCGCCAGCTCCAGTTAGCTACAACACAACAGACCTTCATTCATTTCAATGAGCGCCGGGCGACTATGGGCGGCCGTGAGCGACAAAGCAGCCAGCCACTAGCGGCCGGCGACTTTTACGACTGGGAAATTTGACCAACATCGAAGTGTTTTTCAAATGTTCAGTGACGCGGTGTAGCGACTAAACAATCGGAGAGTAGATGTGTGTCGACGTTGTCCCGCCCTCTTCTTGGCGAGCGAAAATGAAGGAGAAACTGTTTGCTTGTTCATTTAACGGGACATACATGTATAAGTTTATCTACAAATTCCGTAGTTTGTTAATGAGTTTGTTTAGCTCACGCATGTAGCAAGGCACACATACTAACGTACCTCTTTGAGGGACAGGGCAGACACCAGCGACGACTTCAAAGTGACCTGGCTACATCCAGCAAAAAATGTGGTGGCGGTGTGGGTGCAGGGTTAGGAACCAATTTGACTCTCCCTCGGTCAGGGTTTTTAGTACTGGACAATCGGCTTTTCTCTATATTTGTGCCTTTATTACTTTAACATACAGAATGAATGCTTCTATGTCTGTTAGTTGTTTTGAAGTATTTCAGGTGATGTGTGCAAATATTGCCAAGTCTAAAACAGCATCAGTAGAAAGACAAACATGTGCTTATCATCGGTGAACAATATCTCTTGAATAAATAGAGGAGTATATATAATTAATTTCAATGCATGGATTTGGAAGAGTTGCTATTATTATTATTCCAGATTCTTTTACCAGTTCCTCCTGGCCAATGAGAGGTCAGTCGCCAAGGAGGTCCGGGACGAGTACGTGGACACCATGAGCAAGATCTACTACAGCTACTTCAAGTCCTACAGTGGGAGGTTGCTCAAAGTGCAGGTCAGTAGTTAACTAGTAGTTAAGTCAAGGTTTACAGGGTTTAACAAGCATGTTGGCCAACCCTCTTTTTTTTAACAATACTGTTGTTCTTTCCAACAGAAACATGAATCAATTATGTGTTTTAAATGACACTCTCAATTGTTTACTGTTTAATTAAGAGGATTATAACATGTTTTAACTCATAATGTCAGTGTGAATTATCAATAGCGAGATACCTATGGAAATAATAAATGCACATTGATGAACATTCCTATAGAATACAGAATGTAAACATGCCGAGAGTTAGCCATGAGTTAGAAGGAAGTCTAATCTAGTCTAGAATCCATAGTCTCCTATAGAAAATTAAAAGTATGATTGGCTCCCGGAGGTGGTTGGTCGCACCTAGCAGTCACCATTGGTGTGTAAATGTGAGTCAAAATATACTGTAAAGCACTTTGGATGAAAGCGCTATATAAATGCTGTCCATTTACCATTTACACTGTCTCTGTCTCTGTCAGTACGAGGAAGTGGCAGACAAGGAGGACCTCATGGGGGTTGAAGACACGGCCAAGAAAGATATCCTTTTTTTATAGGCTTCTGTACCCCCTCCTCCTCTCAATTATTGTCCACGTACCTCTTAAAATAGAGAAATATATCATGTGTAAAAGTTATTATTACATTTGAAAGATTTTTCATCAGAATCACGTAGAGCGAGCTGATGTCGTCGTCTTGGGGGGGAAATTAATCTAGCTGCTGATTGGCCCCGTTAGTTTTCTACACGGGCGACAAACACTTTTGCATTGAGGGGTTCTAGACTAATAGTCGAGATGAAATTCAGTTTAATCAATTAATCACAAATAATACTGTAGCCTAATACCAAGTAGCACTAGGGGAGGCATGTGTCCACATGAAAGCGTTATCGCTCAGCTTCATTTCTCTTGGTCTCAGATGACTGAAGCCCCGGACACACTGCAAGCGATCCGCTCGTCTCTTTGTCGCTGAAAGTTGGTCTCTTGTTTACATTCCAGGCTCTGGTTGCCTAGGTAACCCTCTCGTATATTTCTCACTCTAAATGTTTCAGCCAGTCTGTCAGTCGACGGTATCCTTAGCTCCCATTGCTAGTCGCCTCAATCGCGTCGCCTGGAGTTTAGACTTGCTTAACTCGGTACCCGCCCACTTGGCGTCGCCGACCACTATGACGCTTCAAGTCGCTGAATCACATTGACTTTCAACTGTCTGTCGTGGCTACGTCGCCCATTACATATGTGATCTGTGCAGGGACCCACCACTGCTCCCATTTGCCGACTAATAAACAGTGCTCATCACAAACAGGGCCGTGTTTATTCTTATTCTTATTATTATGTATTTAAATATTATTATTATTATGTGTTTGTTTAATTATGCTCATTATTATGATTATTATTATTATTATTATGTCCCTTGACTCCTGGCAGCAGGCTTCTTCTCCAAGCCATCTCTTAAAAGCAGGAACACAATCTTCACGGTTGGCCAGCGGGGGGCGGTACTGAGCCCTGCTGAGTTGGAGGGGCCCATCTTGATTCCCCACACGGCCCAGAGGGGGGACAGCAGGGTGGGTGCACACACATACACATAGGGATGTCACAAGAACCGATGCTTCGGTACCAAGTCGATGCCAAAATGTAGAAAACATGACGGTACTCGTTTTTGTGCAGTGCCATATGTACCGGAAATCATACGTGCACGCGTACGGTACCATGGAAGTGCTCCGCCTCCACTCGTCGAAAAGACTATCAAGTAGGCTAATTTGTGCTCCAGCGGGATTACTAGGGAGTAATACATTCACAAAAAACAATACGGTACCTTAAGATATGACTTTGACCTTTCCAGCAATAGTTTCCACCTTATCAAAACTTTACCGGCTGGGGAAAAAGTTCCGCTATTGTCATGTGACATCAATGGTTCGTTGATAAACACGTCACCTGGCGAAAGTGAAACAAAATCAGCCTTGGAGCGAATAAAATATGCAGGACTACGTCGCATATTTGTGTTGCAAACATCCACGTGTGCATGCTGTAATTTACTACAATGCATTTTAACCGACACTTTGACCGGGATCTCGGTGAATGTTGCCCCACCCTAGAAGCACTCTCGTGCGGACACCAAGTTACGGAGGTCCCGGTGGTACTTCCGCGGAGCCCGGAACAGGCCACACAAAGCACACAAATGTACACACATTACAGTAGCCAACCCCATGGCACATACTGTAGATAACCCCCCAGTCTCAGAAGAGATGACATTTGACTTTATTTTTGATGGCAGTCTCAGCATACAACGTTATGAGCTTGATATA